>JADRCD010194909.1:0-21982 GCA_019843815.1 Montemys delectorum | reverse complement strand
CACTCATGCTCGTCTGCTCCTCCCCCAGTAGCTTCCATTCTGCTTTCAAGCCATATATTTTATTATCCCCAAGTTCTTTACTTTCATCTCATCTGCCTAAAGTTCTTTTTCCTCCTTCAGTGGTCCCCTTCCTGGCTCTACAATGCATACCTCATATACCTATATACATGCAAATACATAAAATTAAAATGTAGACTCCACATAGAGAGCACATGCTATTTAACTTTCTGAGTCTGGCTTCCTTTACTTAATATGATGCTCTCCAGCTCCGTTCATTTTTCTGAAAATGTCAGGATTTTGTTCTTCTGTATAATGTTTATTTCTATAATTTTATAAAATCTTACAGCATATATTTGTCACATTTTGATTACTCATTCCTCCATTGATGGGAATGTAGGATAGTTCAAGTTCCTGTATGTTGTGAATAGTTTATCAGTAAGTAGGAATGGCTGTGCTTATTTCTGTGGAGGAGTAGAGAATATTTTAGACATATGTATTCAAGTGGTATAGTTGTTTCATATGGTAGCATTCTCCTGAACCAACCAACACCTTGTAGGAACTGATAGGAAAAACATTGACCTGAGACATAATTGTAAGAAAAGCACTATCCAAACTCATGCAATACTCAGAGCTAGAATACCTTTCATATGTATCCTAACCTTCACCATTTCGGCATGGAACAATCACTCAGTGCAGGCTGTCTCTGGAAACATAGCATAACCCTAGGTCAAATGGCTCTTTCTGAACTTGCTGAGACATGCCATCTTGAGCTGCTGACACACAATGGTCTAGAGAGTTAGAGTAGCACATTCCCTGGTCACATGCGCAGGTGGTACGTCACAGCACCCACACAGCAGTTACTTCTCCCATTCTTCTTGTCAATTCCAGGCTTGGTCCTAGGAATCAGGAGCCAAACCACCATGTGCTGCCCAGCTGCCTGGCAATAAAAAGGACACTGTCCATGATAGATGATGCATGAATAGCTGCTGTTGTGCAGTAGTGGCCAAGTCTTTCAACTTGCAGTAATGTAAACCTTCACTGAGAAGGAATCCTAATGTAAAAAGATGCACTGACACTTAAATGTATACACAGAGAAGGAAGTAATAAATACAAGGACTTTGAGACTTCTGGTAACTATTGCTCATGACCAATTTGTTAGCAGAGAGATGGTTAGATGTGTGGCTATTAATTACTAATTCATGGAAAATGGGAAAACCAGAGAATTTCCTTGCTTTTATTCCCTATAGTGAGAAAGCATATAGAACACAAAATCTAGCAAAGAACTGAAATTAATGAGTAAGAAATCTTCAGCCTTGCCAGCTCCCATATGCTGATATAAGCACCCAAAGTGAGGCTATGAGACTTGGGGCTGGAGAATTTGAGCATTTGCAGCTAATAATCTCAAACTACTATATTCCCATGAGCCTATGGGGTCTGAGGAGCTTCCCCTGGTTTCTTGCTAAAGCACAGCCCTCGCCACTCATTTCTAAGCCATACATAACCCTCAAATGAGGTGAATTATTTACTAGATAAGTGTGCCTCCCTCCTGCTAGACTTCCCTACTCACATTGCCTTGGTGTTTGAAGATGCTTTATTACAGATATGGAACATAATTCAGGAATGCAAGAGTTTTTGAGTGTGGGATACTTTCCTGTGATGTGGTATTTGATTACTCTGAGAGGAACCAAAGAGAAATTGCCAGAATACTGGTAGAATGGATTTTGGAAGACTAGTAAAAAGCAGTGGTCATGGGACATGGTAGGGGAAATATTGATATTGCCTTGACAGATGACTCAGACATCAATTCTTATCAGCCTCCTCTCTGTGGTACAACTAACACATAATCAGAGTTGCCAGGTAGCGGAGACATAGTCTGGATGTCAGCACAACTTCTACCCACCAAAATTGACCTGATATATTAGTCAAAAATGATCATTAACCAGCTTTTCAGTTGCAGTAATGAGTGTCAGGCTCCCCTAAAGGCACTGTCATTTGAGAATGGCCAGTTAAATCATGTCCCTTTCACATAGGAAGGAATAGTGATTCATTTTGGCCAGAGTCAATACTTATTCCAAACATGGAGTTCCCTTTCCTACTTACAAGGTTTGAGCTAAGTCAGACCTTAGATAGCTGTCAAAATACTTGGTCTGCTGAGAAGTAACCTACCTTAAAGTGGAGTTCTACGGGTCTTACATTACATGGCCTTATCCAAAAGTCACAGATACAAATGAACTGTTTGGTAGCCTCTTAGTAGAAGCAAGGATCTAGCTGGAAACTCAAAGGACAGGATACCATCTTGCAGACATAATGCTCATTAAAAATTATCAAATGTTATACAATGTACACCATCTATGCATTTGCAGGAAAGAGAAATCACATAGCCAGGAACCAAGTAGTGCACACCCAAGATGCTTTCCTCTCCATTACTCCAGCCTCTAGCACGGAAAATTCATTGTTTCTGTTTCCAAATTCTTGGCTTTGAGTATTTAAGCAGCACACTTTTCTGGGGAGGAAGGCCTTCCTCAGGAAGGACACAGTAGCACTCCTGTGCAACTTTTTTTTTTTTTTTTTTGATTTTAGAGACAGGATTTCTCTGTGTAGCCCTGGGTGACCTGGAACTCACTCTGTAGACCAGGCTGGCCTCAAACTCAGGAATCCACCTGCCTCTGCCTCCCAAGTGCTGGGATTAAAGGCGTGCGCCACCACTGCTGGCTCCTGTGGAACTTTTAAGACATGGGATGGAAGAAGGCTTCTTTTGACTTCTGTCTAGAGTCTGGTAGAAAAAGCAGAGACCCTGAATTGGAAGGACCAACACATATTATCAAGAGGAGGCAGGCTGATTATTCTTGAAGGTAGGATCTTCTGTCCGATATCTCAGTAGGGTTTCTCATAATGTTCTTATGTCCACTATGTGTGGGGACAGGGTGGAAATATCCTTGCCCACGAGGTGGAAATATCCTTGCCCACGAATTTCTGTATAGGCCAGAGATCAATATCAGATATCTTCTCCTATCTCTAGCCCCAGCTCACTAATTCTGCTAGACTGGTTAGCTAGTGAGTCCCCAGGATCCAACTCTATGTGCTCTGCCCCAGTGCTGTATTCATAGACACATATTGTCACAGGTTCTGGGGATCAAATCTCTGTGTTTGTATAGCAAGCATGTTACTTACTGAGCCCTCTCCCCCACCCCTCAAAAATATTTCTATAAAGAAATGTCTCATTAAAATGACAATAAGTGTGAATTGTTCACAAGTTACAAAGCTTGTATCAATTTTGGTTCTCTAGAGGAACAGAATCAGTAGGAAGTTTCAGTAAAGAACAGCCAGCATGAAATGGTCAGAAAAGGAGTATATTTACATAGTTCTATGAAGAAAAAGGAGATGAAGAATGTGGAAAGTAAAAATATTCTCCCTCCAGCACAAATAATGAGAAACAGAAGCAGAAGGAACCTTAGCTGGAAGGTTAGATATGAATGGCACTGCTATCTACTGAGCTACTTGTGGTGAGTGAGAGTGCAAAGAATAGGAAGTGCATGCATGGCAGGGCAGGAAGCATGTGGCGAGTAGGTAAGTCCTAGGTGGAAGCAAAGGCTGGATCCAAGAGCTGCACATTGTAAGGGCAGCTAAAGCCACCATTTTCTGTTTAGTTTCCAATACCAGTGAGAATATAGCAGTCTATACTCTGCTCCCACTTGCATTCTAATTAGTGCACTGAAGAGGGTGATGAAATTTAAATATAATTTACATATACATAATCATTTGAATGGTATTCTGTCATATAATTTATAATAGTTAATTTCTTCTTCAAGACTTCCTGTAATACTGTATGCAAAAACTGTGGATTCTAAATTAAATTATCTGGTATGAGAAAAAAGAGACACTGTCTCAGGTTGCCTATACTGGCCTCAATCACAATATATAGTCAAAGATAATCTTGAATTTATGATCATCCTGCCCCCATCTCTCTAGTGAGTGCTTAAAATACAAGCACCTACCACCATACCTAGTTTGTGTTGTGCTGGGGATGATGTATGTGTTAGACAAGCAATATATACACTAACATATTCTCATAATAGCTTTAATTATCTTCTCTACTGGCAATTATCAAACAAAGCTACCATAAACTTTTCATTCTAAGTGATAAATAGTTATGGATATCATGTTAAGCACTATAGTGTAGATATAGATTTGATAGATATTTTTACATATATAGAGATACAGATTATATATCTGTATGACATAAATGCACTTGTATTCACATATGTGTATATAAATATCTGGTAGCCAAGAGAAAACTTCACCTGGAAACATAAATGTACATCAAAGGCTCAGATACATAGTCTGGTACATCCTGGACATAGCAATCATGGCTCATGCACTATGCCCTCTGCTCTGTTCAGTTGTTGTGAAAGCAAAGTGTGTTAATACGTGTTCAGTACAGCTTGTTTTTCAGCTTTGAGTCTCATAAGGAATTATTTTGGAGAGCATTCAAATAAATATTTAAGTTTATTAGTCTTATCTTGTTGGTACATTACTTTGAAAAAGTCGTTGTCTGCCAAGTGAGCAGTTCCACAGAGGTCATGTTGAAGAATGGGGCATTCTAAGTGTCCAGTTAAAAACATCAGCTAAGTCTCAACAATGAACTACAGTAATAAAAACAATCAAATTATAGAGGATGGAAGGTCTTAGGATAATATACCCTACTGTTTGTATGAAATAGGTTGCTTACATTTTACTAATGGCTAAACCAAGAGTGTCCCTCATGTGTGCTAGGCAAGAGTACTATTTCTGACCTCTGTCTCAATATTACTTTTATTTTCACCTTCTCATTAATTTCTTGAGCAGAGTCATACTCAGTTGCTAAGATTATCATCAAACTCACACTCTAGCCCACAATGGTTTTGATTTTACAAATCCCTTCCTCAACCTCCTTAGCACTAGCAGGCCTGGCAGACTACTACTTAAAAGTATAAATAATTAAGAGATCACCTTGCATTGAAAAAGCTCATTTCTGTGTGACATAATATGTAATTTAGCAGCATACATATTTACAGGTATGCAGACAAGTTTGTTCAAGACTTTAAGAAAATTAGATTTTTAAATCATAGTGATTTATACGTTACATTTTATTTTTTAAAGATATTTAATTATTGATTCTTGCTGTGTAGCTGTCTCATCTGAAACTTTTTACATAGACTAAGATTGTCTGGAATCCACAGAGATCAGCCTGCTTGTATATTCTCAGTGCTAGATTACCATGCCTAGCTATTTGTTTTATTTATGTGTATATGCATGCTTCTATGAGAAAATACCATGTGTGTATAGGCGTCTACTGAGGCCAGAAAAGGTTATTGGATGCCCTGAAACTGTTATAGGCAGTTGTAACAGTCCAGTATGTATAGTGGGAACCAGATTAAGGTCATCTGAAAGAGTAGCAGGCACTATTAGACTCTGAACAATTTCTCCAATCCCTTGTGTTAAACTTTTTATTCCTAAGTAATAGTTACTATTGAAGAAAGATAAATCAAGCTTTTGTTTTCTGCTATAAAGTCTCTAGTATCTCTATCTATTAGTAATCTTTTGATTATTTAAGGATATTCATAGTACAAAAGAAAATGAATCTCTGGAAAAAATACCAATATAAGGGTAAAGGGAGTTTTTTTTCCTGTCTTACACGTCCATGTAACTGTCCATCATCACAGGGATGTTAAGAAAGCAGGAACTTGCAGCAACTAGTCATATTACATTCAAATTTAAGAGCAGAGAACAATGACTTAATGCAAACATATTAGTATGCAGCTCACTTTTTCTCTTACATAATCCAGGTTGCCCTACCCAGGGAATGACAACACTCACAGATATCATTAGTCAAGGTACATGGCCCACATTCATACCCACTATCCAACTTTACCTAGACAACTGTCATCAAGATTCCCTTCCCAGATGATTCTAGATTGCATCAGTTGACAATTAAAACTAATCATTGCACCTCTTTTTTTTTGGGGGGGGGTAGGGTAGCAAGTGTCACATTGGTTCAGATAAATATTGGTTCAGTTGCAGAAACCATTGCCTTAGGCTAATTCTCCTTTCTGTGATGAAAATCCAAATAGTAGAGTTTGTCATGACACATCTGCCCTGGAACTTTAATTAATCATACTATAACTCCCAGTCCTGTGCATCCCTATTCCTCTACTCCAGTTTCCCATATCTCAGACTGAATGTGTCAGCTTTGGTAAAGTTCCTTATTCTGTGTTCTTCCCATAGACCCACCAACTAGTGAAAGACTTTTCTTTTCTCTCTTTCTCTCTTCTTGTTGTTATTTAAATAAGCATTAAGACTAATCAATTTGATGGTGGTGGTGGCGCATGCCTTTAATACCAGCACTTGGGAGGCAGAGGCAGGCAGATTTCTGAGTTTGAGGCCAGCCTGGTCTACAGAGTGAGTTCCAGTTCCAGGACAGCCAAGACTAAATAGAGAAACCCTGGCTTGAAAATCAAAAAAAAAAGAAAAAAAAAGAAAAAGAAAAAAAGAAAAAAAGACTAATCAATTTGCCTCTAAAATAGAAGACAATTTTGTTTCATTTATTTATTTATTTTATTACTTTTATTTTTTTTACAGTCTAGTCATTGGCCATCTCCCAGTCTGTTCTCCCACAGTTTCTCATCCCATTCCTCCTCTCTCCTGTCTCCAAGAGGATGTCTCCACCTCCTGCCATGCCTCCCCACTCCCTGAGGTCTCAAGTCTCTCAAGGGTTAAGTGCTCTTCTCCCAAATGAGGATAAACCATGCAGTCCTCTACTATATATGTGTAGAGGGGCTTGGACCAGTTAGTGTTTGCTACCTAGTTGGTGAGTCAGTGTCTGAGAGATCTCGTGGATCCAGATTAGTTGAAACTGCTTGTCAACAGAAGAGTATTTAAAGTTTCCATTTCATAGTCAAGCATGAGAAGGGTACCTACAACTCTAGCACGTGGTTGTTGAGGCAAAGAAACCATCTGTTGCAGCGCAATGTATACTAACTAGTGAGTTAAAGGTCAGCCTGGTTACAGAGCATGGCCCTGTTTCCAATAAATACAAAAATGAATAAAATAAATCAATAAAACTGCAGTAGTCAATGCTTTTAGTTTACTTACAAAACCATGTGTCCATTACTATAATTAATTTTTGTTAATCTTCATCACTTTTCAGAGAAATGTTACACCAACTACACCTGTCTCTGTCTGATCTTTTTCATTGCCTACATTTTCGTGTCATGTGATCTTACCTAACTCAAGGTCATGAGGATTCATGATGCTTTCTTTTCTGGAGCCCTTTACTGCTCTTCTTACTTTTAGGTTTATAATAAATTTTTAGTTATTTGTGTGTATTGTGACCTCTAAATAAATAAAAAGGAATTCCTTTATTGCCAAGCAAATTGTCACTTTTGTTATGCAGAGACACTGATGGCCTAGGTCACCATAAAAAACTTTTCATTGTCCCTTTGTTTCTAGCCTTGGTCACCTTCATTCTGTATTTTGAAACAAATGAGTTTTCTTTTCATGTGAGTGTGTGTGTGTGTGTGTGTGTGGGGGGGGTGATGTTTGTGCCTCTATATGTGAAAGTACAGGCAAACAGATGCCATGGAATTTGTGTAGCTAAGAAGGAAACCTTGGGTATAGACATTCATTTTCCACTCTGTTTGAGACAGACAGAATCAATTCCCCCGTTGTGCCTGGTGGCTATTGCACACACCAGACTAACTGGCCCACAAGCTTCTGGGGATTGTCCTGTCTCTGGCTCTCACTTAGGAGCACTGGGATTACAGACACTTACAGTTATGTCCAGCATCATGTGCCATCTGGAGATCTGAACTCTATACACTTATATACTTAGTGAGTTTTTAACCCATCAAACCATCTCCCAGTTCACAAGAAGTTTCTCAATTAAGTACCTGACCATGTCACCCCTCCCATCCCCCCAGGGAAACATTGTTAATGATTAAGAATATGCCTCAGGCTTTAGTCTAAGGTGAAAAAAATTGCAAAGAGAAGAATTCAAATTGGTTTCCTACATCTACAGGTTGGTTTAGTGACCATGTATCCAGTTTATTCTAATCATATTATATAAATCTTATTAATGACTCCAGAGTAACAAACTAAAACTCTTATCACAAACTATAGAAAAAGTGAAAACAACTTTACTTTAGTGCTTCCTCTTATGTTTTACTGTTGTTTTAAATTAAAATATATATATATATGTATGCAAGTATATATATATATGCCCAATATTGACTGAGCAGTATATTTATAAAATACTATGTGTGTGTGTATGTGTGTTATATAAAAAGTCTCTTCTCAAAGCTACTGGGTAAGAATATAACACAGCATACAATTGATTTTGATCAAAGACTGGGAAAAAGTGGGAATTTTCTACAGTTTTAGAAGTGAATAATGACAGACATATTCTATTTGAGCTTGAGAGTGTGGACCTTGAACACATTATGCCTCCTATGGAAGCTTGGCTATAATGAGTCACAAATAAGTCAATTTCTAGAGAAATTACCAAATATGATACTGATAAGAGAATGTAGTTGATCTTAACAGACTATAGTTCTTGAAAGTGCTAAATATTCATATGTATATTGAATTTTGCAATTAAAATGAATATATATGTCAATATATGCCCTCTTGAATCAACCCCTCCATCCTGAATCTTTCAATAAAGATGAAGCAATGTGTTATAATTCAACATTAATTTATAAGACTTGAAAATTTTTGTGAAACCAGTAATAATGATTTATAACTGTTAAAATGTAAAATGTATTTCTTATTTCTCTAAAAAAGCATTAAATTATATTCCTAGAATTTTTTTACTGTGTTGTAAAATGATGGAGTTATACAATCTAGAAATGAGTTAACTATTTTATTATTATTGCACTTAAATCTTGGTGTTCAACCAAGATTCCCAGGATGACCTGATATGTAAGGCATTCTTACTGAGTCACTGGCATACAAGAAAGTTACAGGATGGGAGAAAGAGAAGGATTCTAAACATTTACTGGAACAAATATTGCATTATGAACAATATGTTATTTTCTCCTGGGAACTGGCCAGTGAAACAGAAGCCTGTTCATGCTGCCGGCGAAGCAGCAGTGAAAATGTACAGGTTGTGGGATCAGTGACAGCATGCATGAATGGCCAAGTGTTAGTGAGAGCTGACCTGGAGTGATCCCGCATCTGGTTGTCCATTCTCAAGGGAGAGCCACGTGATGCTTCCAGCAGATGCTCTGCTTAATTCATGCTGCCATCCACATCAGCCACTTACTGCATATGAGTTCTTTTGTAAAATAGTAGAGAGGAAACAATTCTGGATTAAGGGATATAGCCAAGGAGCTGGAAGTCAGAAGTTTACAGGCATATCTAACAGTGGCTTTTGTATATTAGAGGGCAAGGTTCTTGTCTTCAGCAACTAGATTCCCATAGACTGATGGTATGCCACATTAATGCAGTGATCTTCAAACACAAGGAATTAGGTTTAATCAGGAAAGCGCCCAATAGTGACTGAGCAGTTATTATGCAGAAGGCACAGACTGGTGAAGCAGGAACACATGTTCTAGATCAATTCCTCTTCCTCCTTTGAAATACAGGCACCATGATTCAAATAAAATCCTGTTGGAAAGTATCACTCATTGTATTTCCTTCTTGACCTGTTTCTGGAGGTATTTGGAGTTATTCCTAGTTGATGGTGGCTACTATGCTCAGCTGGAGCATGTGGTTCTACAGGGACACCTATCTCAGATAATATCCATCTTATCCTAGAGCTGCACAGCACTACTTTTCTTTCAGAGGCTCCACCCTTTTCACAAAGGAACCAGCAATTCATTTTCACCCACCAGGCATTAGCTGAGAACTTAGACCAGTGATACATAAAAATGCTCAAGACTGCAAGAAAAAAAAAAAAAAACCCTTGGCTCTTTTACTAAGGCTCTCTGGAAAGAATAGCAACCTATACTGTATAAGCAGTCTCTGGCTGGAAACAAGCCTCTAAACCTGTCATTCTCACCTGGATGTACTCTCTAACCTTTCAAAACCTACGTGTTCAAATGTCAGTTCTAAAGAAAATATTAAAGGTAATGGAGGTAAAAATAGGGTATATGTTACCACTTAGTCATCTTCCTCAGTACTAGCTGCAAACCTCGGACAGAACATTTCCAGAACACAGGGAAAGGACACTTGTCCTGACAGAAAGTATCTGGAAAATCATCTCAGCCAATATGCTGATGAGAAGGAATTAGACAAACATCTGCCTTTCTAATCACATCCAAGTGTGTTTTCCCTTATCTTATTGTTTTTCTTAGCAACTAAATACACTGATGTCTGAATATAGTTAGGGCTGCTATAACAAAATACTTTGGACTGGTTAATTTATGAGCTGAAAGATAAGAAGTATGTCATTGAAGACCAGAAGATTTGATGACTCAAGAGGGCTGTTTTTATAGATGTCCTTCTGCTGAGGTCTACATGGAGGGAACAAAAGTGCTCCCATTAATGACCATTGAACTGTTATGAACAAATAGGTACATGTTGATTGTCAGCATTACTTGATTGAGAATTACCATGAAAACACATGTCTTTGAGTGATTGTCTGATATGGAAAGACTTACTTTAACTAAGATCAGTATCATTCAAGGACCTGGATTTTTGGATGAACAAGGAGGAGAAAACAAGCTGAGTGTCAGCCTTGACTTCACTCTGCTTCTTGACTGAACATTCAGTGTGACCAGCTCCTCATATTCCTGTCACAATTCTATCCCCATCATTGGTATTTGTCTTAATTATCATTGCTGCAAGAAAACACCAGAACCAAGTAAATTTAGGAGGTAAGAGTTTATTTGATTTACACTTCCATATCACTGTTCATCAAAGGAAATCAGGACAAGAAATCAAACAGGGCAAAAACCTGGAGGCCAGAGCTGATTCAGATATCATGAAGGGGTGCTTCTTAATGGCTTGCTTCCCATGGCTGCACAGGCTACTTTCTTACAGTACCCAGGACCCCCAGCCCAGGGATAGCATCACAAACAATGGACTGTGTCTTACCTCATCAATTACTAATCTACATGGCTGCCTCCATTCTTATGGAGGCTTTTCTTTTCTTTTCTTTTCTTTTCTTTTCTTTTCTTTTCTTCCTTTCTTTTTCCTTCTTTATTTACTTATCTTTTCACTTTATATCACAATATTAGCACCCCTTCTACTTCCAGTACCTCCTCACACAAGTCCTCCCCACATTCCACCTTCTCCTTCTCTTTTGAGTCCTTCTCTCTGGGTCCTCCTCTTCTCTATACATCAAGTCACTGTGGGACAAGGTGCATCCTTTACCACTGAGGCCAGATAAAAGGATTAGAGGAACAGATTAGAGGAACAGGATCCATAGACCACAGATTCAAGGACAACCCGCTCTACAGTTGTTGGGGGACCCTATGTAGATTATCTGCCCATCTGCTATAAATGCACGGGGGTTAGATCTAGCCAGTACATACTCTTTCGTTGGTGATTCAGTCTGTGGAAGCCCCGCAAATTGACTCTATTGGTCTTCTTGTGGAGTCCCTGTCCTCTTCATTTCTCTTAATCCTTCCTCCCAATCTTCCATAAGACTCCTGGAGCTCTGTTTAATGTTTGGTTGTGAGTTGCTACATCTCTTTCTGTTAGCTGCTGCATAGAGTCTCTCAGAGGACAGTTATGCTAGGCTCCTGTCTGCGAGCATAACAGAGTATCATTAATAATGTCAGGGATTGGTTCATGCCCATGGGATGGGTCTCAACTTGTGAAAATTATTGGTTAGCCATTCCCTCAGTTTCTGTTCTATCTTTGTTCCTGCACATCTTGTAGGCAGGAAACATTTAGGGTTGAAGGCTTTGAGGCAGGGTACCTCTCCTTATCCCTCCACTGTGTGTACTGCCTGGCTACAAAAAGTGGGTACTTGAGGCTCCATATCTACCACTGCTAAGAGTGTCAGTTAGAGTTGCCTCCATAGACTCTCTGGGGCCTAGAGATTGTTCCCCTCCACCACCAATCTCCTTTCTCTCTCCCCTGATCTCCTTAGATATGATCCTCCCCTCAGGTTCCACTGCCTTCCCCATTCCTTCTTCCAGTTCTCTCCTTCCATTCACCTCCTGTATCTACTTTGTTTCCCCTTCTGAGAAAGATTCAACCATTAGGAGGCATTTTCTTAATTGAAACTCCACTTCTCTGATGACCTTATTTTGTGCCAAATCAACATAAAACTAGCTAGAACACTGCTGTATCATTGAACTGTGAGCTAAAGTAAACCCTTGCTTCTTTAAGTTACTTTCTTTTAAAGATTTGTTTCATTTTTTATGTGTATATGTGTTTTCCTACATGTATGTTTGTACATCACATGAGTATCTGGTACCTGTGGAATTCAGAATACTTTGGATCCCCTGGAACTGGAGTTGAAGATAGTTTGAGCCAACATGTAAATGCTAAGAACTAAACCTTGGTCCTCTGCAAAAGAAAACAAAAAACCAAACCAAACCAAACCACCACTACCACCACCACCAACAACAACAAAACTGGAGTGCTCTTGTAAGGTAGGCCATCTCCCTAGCCTCTACGTAAGCTAATTTTTGTCGGACATTTTGTTACAGCAGTGAGACTAATACAGACCTACTCTCTTCCCAGGGCCCATGTAACATGGAGTCTCAGACATGAGGATTTCTCTATATAAACTTTAGAAATTCACTCACTTTCAAACAACAACATCCTACATGCCTCTTCCCTTTATCACACAGTCTCTCATTTGGACTAGTACTTACCAAGCAAGTTACCATAGTTGGCCAGTGAGCCCAGGGATCTGTCTGTTTCCACTTCCCCAGAGCTAGAGATACCAGTGAACACTACCACACCTGTCTTTTCCCCTGACTTCTGCAGACTCATGCTTAGGTTTCTTGTTTACATGGCAGCCAATTAATTGACAGAGCCATCTCTCTGGCCCTGTGTCTTTAGGTATTACTATAGCAGGACATGACTTAACTCAATACCACTCAGTGCTGAGTTCTGTTTTAGTATCTTTGGACTATTATACAGCTGCCTTAATGTTTGTAATTTATAATGGGTAAAAATTACTGCTCCTTCATTTAGAATCTGGAAAATATACAGATTCAATAACCCAGCAGATTTCATATCTTGTGAAGATGTTGCCTCTAAGGACAAACAACTAAGCTCTCCTTGCCTCCTTTACATGTACAGTTATCCGATTCAGGAGGGCAGAGCTATGCCTGCAGTCACCTCTAGGGAACAGAGAATCCATCAGAGCATGAAAGGGCTCACAAAATTGCAGCAGATTTAGACCTCTAAGCCTCTAGCCCAAGTCTGGCTTCCAGAAGCAATTCCTAAAGTTGGAAACAAGGGATGATGACCAGACCAGATGGGTGACAGTGGTGCTATAGTGTAAAATCTCAACCTGCCCAGGAGACAAGGCCACCTAGGGAGACACTCAAAATTGTTTCTCTCTTGGGAAAGTAGAACACTTTGCCTGAAGTAGAAAACTAAAAGTGAAAGTCTCAGCTAGAGCTGTATTCAATTAGCAGAGGACTTATTTAATAAACCCAAAGTCCTGCATTCTGCCCCCAGTACAAACAAACTAGGAATAGTGGCTACATAGAAATCCCAGAACTCCAAAAGTAAAGACAAAAGGATCCACAGTTCAAGTTTGCCATTAACTACATAACAAATTCTAGAACAAACTGGGATACTTGGACTCAGTCTCAAGAAAATACTAATAAAAATAAAGCAGGAGCCTGCTTTGTCCTGAAGATGAGGAAATGCTGGTGTGTACAGGCTACTCCAGTAGAGGAATACTGTTGGTGGAGATCAATCCCAGTAGAGGCCTTGGTGGCTCAATGGAGCTGAAATGATGAAAAAGGAGCGCTTTGTGCTCAGGACTGATTTCTCCTTAGAGATACACTGTATCCCAAGTGTGTCCATGAACACAGTAAGCCTAGCAATTAGCCCTCAGCTCTGTTTCTGTGTTACATGGGGTCAGAAGTCATTTTCTTCAGCTGGAGTTTTTCTGAGAGTAATTTCAATCTGACTCTCCAAAACAGGCTTTCCAAACACTCTATCCTCTGAAGGATTTTTGAATGTTCTTAAATTTTAGTCCTAGACTTTTCTTCTCTGTAAACACATAATAGTTCTGCCTGCATTGGGGAGATACATTTTACTAATGCAGGCTAATAAATTGAACATGGTCCTGTCAGTGACTTTGAAACATGATGAAAAATGACCTCCAATTTCTCTTTACTACAATCAAAAATGAGACTTGCTTACAGAGGACTCACCAGTAATCTGTCTCCCAATGATCCTGGAGAAAGCATAAGACCTCAGTCTCAATTGTGGTCAATAATGAAATGACCTTTGTCTTACTTCCACCCTATCTCAGCCACGGTTCAGGGAGTATGAACAACGCAGTGATCCAGCCAGTGATTGACTTGAAGCCACATTTATAAGCATGCTGATAATAGGTAAACTATTTGTATGTCTTGACACTGCCCTCAACCCAGAGCAAATCAAGTTCTAGGGAAAGCCATAATTCTCCAAAGTTATATAACACAGCCTCTAACAAAACTCCTTGATAAGGCCTGTTAACTGCATCTTTTGTGGACCCAACACCTGTTACTTGAATACAGTAATTACACTTGAATTCAGCTCAATTCCATTGTGACTCCAAAAGTAGACCCCACATCTCAGAAGCCAAGCAAATGAGCAGTATGAATAACCATACTGAAAACACAGACCCTAAATGAAAAGCTATACCAGTAATCAGGCTGGGCAAATATGACACCACAAAAGGAAACAACCAAATGAAGTGGAAAATAAATTACCAACCTGCAAAATGATTAAAAACAAAGCAGGAATATGAAGAGGGGAAGAATGAGGGGGAGGAGGAGGAGGAAGAGGAGGAAGAAGAGGAGGGAAGGAGAAGGAGGGGAAAGGAGGAGGAGGTAGAGGAGGAGGAAGAGGAGGAAGAAGAGGAAGAAGAGGAAGAAGAAGAAGAAGAAGAGGAAGAGGAAGAGGAAGAGGAAGAAGAGGAGGAAGAAGAAGCTCTTACAACTTCTACCTAATGTAGTACTAGAAATTCTACCCAAAGCAATTAGACAAGGAAAGGAAGTAAAAGACATTCAAACAGGAGGGGAAGAAGTGCCATGTTTCTGCTCACTAATAATAGAGTCTTAAATACAGAAAGTACCAAAGGTCACATACTCAAAATTTGTTAAAAACTGATAAGTAAGGTTGAAAGATTTTTTTAAAATTAGCATACAAAATTAGCTAGTATTCCTTTATTGTAATAGTTTCATTAGAAGAAGAAATTATGAACTCAACCCCATGCAGAATCAGGTTAAAAATACTTAGCATTATAATTATCAAACACTGGAAAGAGAAATTAAAGAAGGCACACATAAGTAGAAAGTACACATGGATTGGAGAGGATATCTTTGGAAGGATTTATATTGTTAAAATGTCTGTGCTAACACATCACCACAGAGTCAATGGAATCTCTATCAAAATCTCAATGACACTTTCTTGGAAATAGAAAACAACCTTAAAAATTGTCAAGAGCCATAAAAAAAAAAAAACAGCCAAAACAATCTGAGGAAAAATATCTTTGCTTCCAGTCTCCATCCCTCCCCGGAGCTAAGACTGTGGTAAAGCCTTCAATACCCAAATCCTGCCCAGAAAGAGCTGGTCTCCCAGGAGTGCTGTCACTCCTAAGTACACAGGTGAGACCACACCTTTTGCTCCAATAACTGGCCAAAGAGGGATTCCCCAAGAACCCACAGGGCACAGGAACAGTGGCACAACCAGGAACAGGATACTTCTGGTTTCCATTAGCATCCCAGAGCTATCCCTGTGACACAGCTCTCCACAGCCAAATCACACCCAGAAAGAATTGGTCTCCTAGGAGTGCTGACATACCTAAGATCACAGGCTCACAGGTCCACAGGAGGGACAAGCTCCAGTCAGAGACAGCAAGAACAACTAACACCAGAGATAACCAGATGGCAAGAGGCAAGAACAAAAACCTAAGCAACATAACCAAGGCTAGTCAGTTTCATCAGAACCAAGTTCCTCCAACACAGCCAGCCCTGCATACTGCAGCACACTGGAAAAGCATGATTCACATTTAAAATCACATCCGCCAATGATGATAGAAGACTTTAAGAAGGACATAAACAATTTCCTTAAAGAAATTCAGATAGAAGCTCTTAAAGAGGAAACACAAAAATCCCTTATAGAATTACAGGAAAACACAAGCAAAAAGGTGAAGGAATTGAACAAAACCATCCAGGATCTAAAAAATGGAAATGGAAACAATAAAGAAATTACAAAGAGAGACAACCCTGAAGATAGAAAACCTAAGAAAGAGATCAGGAGGCACAGATGTAAACATCACCAAGAGAATACAAGAGATAGAAGATAGAATCTCAGGTGCAGAAGATACCATAGAAAACAGTAACACAGCAGTCAAAGAAAATGCAAAATGCAAAAAGCTCCTAACTCCGACATCCAGGATATCCAGGACACAACAAGAAGACCAACTCAGCTATTAAAAAGAATGACTTCATGAAATACTTAGGCAAAAGGATAGAACTAGAAAATATCATCCTGAGTGATACCCAGTAACCAGTAACAAAAGAACACACATGGTGGATATTAGCCCAAAAGCTCAGAATATCCAAGATACAATTCATAGGCCATATGAAGCTCAAGAAGAAGGAAGACTAAAATGTACATGCTTCAATCCTTCTTAGGAGAGGGAACAAAATACTCAAGGGAGGTAAAGGGTAGGAGGGAGTTGGGAAAAAAGAGAGGAATAGTAGGAGGGAAAAGAGGGGTGGGATCAGGTATGGGAGGAGACAGGGATGATGTACAGAGGGTCAGGAAGTTAAACAGAGGTGTGTAGCAATGGGGGATGGGGAACTTGGGATAGACACCATTAAGTTTCAGATACCAGAAAAGCGAGAAGGCTCCCAGGACCCAACAGGTATGACATTATCTGAAATGCCCAACAAAGGGGAGGGATAACCTGTAGAGAGCATATCCAGAGGTTAGTCAAGGCCCAGGTTGGGAGCTGGGCCCACTCACTCATCTCCAAATTTTTAAACCAGAATGACTCCTGTCTACAGAAAATATGGGTCAAAGTGTTAAGCAGAGACTGAAGAAAAGGCCATCCAGAGACTGCCCCACTTGAGAATCTATCCCACCAAACCCAGACACTATTGTAGATGTCAAGAAGTGATTGCTGACAGGAGCCTGAGATAGGTGTCTCCTGAGAGGCTCTGATAGAGCCTGACAAATATGGAAGTGGATGATTGCAGCCAACCATTGGACTGAGCACAGGATCCAGAATGGAGGAGTTAGAGAGCTGTCACTTGTATTCTTTCTTTCTTTCTTTCTTTCTTTCTTTCTTTCTTTCTTTCTTTCTTTCTTTCTTTCGATACTTTCTTTATTTACATGTCATATGATAATCTCCTTTCCCAGTTTCCTCTATGGAAAAAAAAAAACCTGTTCCCTTCCCCCTCCCCCTGCTCAACAACCCACCCTCTCCTGCTTCCTAGCCCTGGCATTCCCCTACACTGGGGCATAGAACCTTTACAGGACCAAGGGCTTCTCCTCCCATTGATGACTGACTAGGCCATCCTCTGCTATACACATGCTGCTGGAGCCATGAGTCCCACCATGTGTGCTCTTTGGTTGGTGGTTTAGTCCCTGGGGGCTCTGAGGTTACTAGTTAGTTCATATTGTTGTTCGTCCTAAGGGACTGCAAACCCTTCAGCTCCTTGGGTCCTTTCTCTAGCTCCTTCACTGGTGACCCTGTGCTCAGTCGAATGGATGGCTAAGAGCCTCTACTTCTGTATTCATGGGGTACTGTCAGAGTCTCTCAAGAGACAGCTATATCAGGGAGCTGTCACTTGTATTCTAATTGGAGAGAAGATGATTCTAGAATTGTGACCCTTGCCACCTAGATATTTAATTATTCTGGTTCTCCTCACATCCACAGGTTAATTTTCCTCAAGCAGAAATGTCTTGGTGTCTTTACTTAACTTTGCAAACCACAACTTCTCTGACCTTGAGCTTCTGACTGCCCTAGGGAGCCTGCCTCTTCCTGGAGTCCTTGCAGGCCAGCTTTGGTCTGTCTTGACTAGTACCTGTCAGTCTCCAACTCCGGCTCCACTGATCCCCAGAGAGGGCCACTCTGCCTGCAGGCTTCCCTTTGACATGCAAATCAGTACTTCCAGCTTTTCACCAAACAAGGAGACTATCTTTGCCATTTTTGTCCTGAGAAGCTACTAGGTTGAAAACGAACACAGGAAGGCAAGTTCTGATCACACTTCAAGATACATTAGTATACCTTCTTCGCAAGATTAGCCAGTGACTTTGTCAAGGAGTTGTGTAGGGCTGGTTAACTTGTTCTAAACTATCTCCTCCCATATTCAGGGCACCACCCTTCCCAACATAGCCCTCTCTCTTTCTGACTTCTGCCTTCACCCAGAATGCATTGAACTTTTCTCTAAATGAAAGTATCCATACAATTTCTATTAACAAGTGTGGAGTCTGGTAAGATGATGAGGACGATAAAGAAAAGATCAGCAAATGGGAAAATACAATTGTCTCTGGGCAAACAGAACTATAACAGAATGGTGATGCTAAAGAAAACAGTGGCTTTACAAAGCTCGGAGAGATTTTTAACTCTTGGATAACCAAGAAATGATGATGATGATGATGTGTGTGTGAGAACCATATAAGAAACTATAAACATATCACATATTTGAGCATGAAAGTTTCAAATTTGTAAGCAACAGCATCAAAGAAAGTTATTAGTTTATTTGAGACAGGATATCATGTATGCTAGGCTGATTTTGAATTCATTATGTAGCTAAGGATCACCTTGAATTCTGCCTCCACCTACTGAGTGCTGGGATTAAGAGCATGTACTACCACAGAAACCCAAAGCTTCATGTGCAAGTGGCAAAGCTACCAACTAAGCCTCATCTCTGTCCCCAAGAAGGTTATTTTTAATGTAGTTACAGTAAGTGGAGTATACATGGGTGCTGATGGAGCATAGACGTTTTTAAAATTTATTTTATGCACATTGGTGATTTGACTGCATGTATATTTGTATGAGGGTGTCAGATCCTCTGGAATGGGAGTTATGGACAACTGTAAGCTGCCACGTGGATGCTGGGAATTGAAGCCAGGTCCTCTGGAAGAGAAACTAGTGCTTTTAAACATTGAGTCATCTCTTCGGTCTCAGAGCACATACAATTTTAAGGAATGGATTTCCTCTACTCACTCTCTTTCTTTGCCTTTCTTTGTCTCTTCTACCCTCTCAACTCTCCATCCCATGCCCTGAATAAACTCTATTCTATACTATACCATCTTGTGGCTGGTACCTCAAGGGGAAGGGAAGCCTCAGCATGGGCCCACAGGAGGCCTTAGCCCATACCTTATCACATACCCACCAAATATATTTCTTCTCTCTCTCTTTTTATAGACACAACAATGGAAGATTTTAAGCAAGAATTGATAAGCTCAGATTTGCATATCCAAAGATCTTCCAGGCTGGCTGTGATCTTAAATTTGAAATGAAATGTTCAAGACTACTGTCAGAGGGATCAGTTATATATTAAATGTGTGTGTGTGTGTGTGTGTGTGTGTGTGTGTGTGTATGTATGTATGTATGTAGGAATTCTATATGACATGTATGTATAGCATGTTGACAACCTGCTTAGAATGTACATTTTAAGATATCTTTGTTTATATTGTAAATCTTTCTGTTTATCATCCATGTATCATATCTATTCATGTACCCTTGATCAGCTATTAATCTATCATCTATTCCCTTCTCACTTATTCATTAATCTTTTCAAATCCATATGTGACATATCTATCTTCCTTTTATTAATTACCTATCACCTATTTATCCATGTATCATCTATCCATTTATCCATCTATCCACCTGTCATCTATAAATGTATCTATCTATATCTATTTATCTATCTATCTATCAATGTATCTATCTATCTATCTATCTATCTATCTATCTATCTATCTATGATTTCCATTGCTAACAGCATTAAAAGGTAACAGGACAAAATACTTTTGTCATAATTAATTTGTATAAACTGACGACATCACCATTCTATGGTATGGTTGCTATCAAGATTTTTATTGTAGATATGAGAGATAGCCAGAGCCATTGGGAAAAGTACAAGGCAGAGAGAAAATAGTCCACGGAAAATGGCCGGCAGACAAAACATGGGCATCAGAGAAGCAGGAGCAGAACAGAGAGAGAGGGAGAGAGATGGAGAAGAACATAAAAAGAGAGAAATTAGAGAATATGGAGGGAGAGACAGAGAAGGGATAAAAGAAGGACGCCAAGAAACCAAGCAAACATAGTGAAATGGCAGAAGTTATAAGAAAAATAAATAGCTTGGGGGAGGAAAACTGGTGAGCTGGAAAGAGTTTACGTAAGGAAGGAAGTGAAAACAGTTAGATACTAGACTAGACTTTGAAATATGCAACAGGTCCTTGTGATATTCAGGGAGCCTGGAGGCCAGCATGTATTTTGGTATGGTATTATGGACAACCATTTGGCTCTTCTGCCTTTTGGAATTTGGGGAAATGGAGTTTCCTTTGGATTTCACAAAATTGGCATAAGTTCAGAAGTTTAAGAAGTTTTTATTTTATTGGTAACATTTTTCTGGTTACAAATGAATTTACTAAAGAAAATTTAGAGTATTTAGAAAAGGACAGTGGAAATAATTCCAAAGACCTGTTGATGAGAATAACTAGGTATCTGTAAGCAGGTAAAGTTCCTCCCTAAACAAAGCTAACACTGGAAAACTGAAGGAGAGCCGGTGAAGACTTGCTTGTAGCTAACTCTGCAACCATCTAGAGAAAATTGGGTGGGGTAGGACACATTAATAAGGATAAATTCTATATTCATCTTTGTATAATCTTTTTATGCTATAACAAACAACCAAGACCAGGTAGTTAATAAAGAATGAGACTCCATTGTCTTATACTTTTGAAGCATGAGAATTCTAAAATCAAAACTTAAGCATGCTGGGTGTTCAAGTAGGCTTGAATGCTTCCCCTGGATCCAAAAGAAACTTTATTGCTACTCTATGCTGTGGTACACTTATGCACAAGCATTTCAACTTGAAGCTCCTATGAATTTGCAGGAATGGAAACCAAACTTCGAAGTAGGCTCCAGTGGAGAGTGTTTGCTTAACGTGCATAAGGCCCTATGCTACATCTTCTTAAATTAAATGAATACACACCAAAAAAAACCTAGGAAGCCAGAATGAGGACACAAAATAAATACAAAAGTAAATATTTAAAATGTAAGAGAAAAATGCAAGTTACAAATTTCTGGAGAGTTAGGACTTTACAAAATCTAGGCAAGCCGACATTTCATTGTCTATTTTAGACATTTTGCTGCACTCTGAAAGCCCACGTGTTGTTTGTTTGTTTGTTTGTTTGCTTTTTAAATGGGTATTTTATCCCCAACTTGATTTCTGTAGCACTGAGTGTGTCTGAGTCTGCCTTCTCCTTCTTTACAAATAACTCACTCTGGGTGATTTATATACAGCATGAATTGGGTGTCCTAGTTTGAAGTCAAGTCTCCCTAGAGACTTGCCACAAGATTAGTGTCTGCTGGGAGTCTTCTTCCTGGTCTCTAATCTCAGAACAAAAGTTTGCACTGCATGAGGCTCCCTTTATTAGTTTGGGAATGGTAATCCTATTCAACAAACCTAGCCATTATGACTTAATCATCTCCCAATAGTCCCCCCTGCTGATAACATCACTTAGGGGTTACATTTACTCAAATAAGGCCAGGGCTGTAGCTCAGTTAGTTGAGGACTTGACTAGTATACACAGGCCTGAAATTCCTGACTTGATCCCCTGCATCTCAGTA
>JADRCD010194905.1:0-21560 GCA_019843815.1 Montemys delectorum | reverse complement strand
CCTCTGCCTCCCAAGTGCTGGGATTGAAAGCATGCGCCACCACTGCCTGGCATATTAATCTATGTTAATAGACACATAAATATTTGGAAGGCAATTAAGCCAATTGTGTATTTTTATTCTTTCTTTCTCTTTCTTTCTTTCTTTCTTTCTTTCTTTCTTTCTTTCTTTTTTTCTGGAGCAGGGTGAGGAGATAGGGTCTTAACTTGTAGCCTTGCTGGCCTGGAGCTCACTCTGTAGAACTGGCTGACCTTGAACTCAAAGATCTGCCTGCCTCTGCTTCCTAAATGTTGGGACTAAAGGTGCACCATGATGCCCAGCCTAGTTATGTTTTTAAGAGTTTAATAAGGAATAATGTGAATAAAAAATTATGAAAAAAGAGCTTAAGAAGGAGAAAGCAATTCTTTGTTTTGTTTCCAAGACAGAGTTTCTCTGTGTAACCCTGGTTGCCTTGGAACTCACTCTGTAGACCAGGCTGGCCTCAAACTCACAGATTTGCCTGCCTCTGCCTCCCAAGTCCTGGGATCAAAGGCATGTGCCACTATCACCTGGCTTGAGACAGTAAGTTTTTTGTTTTTTTGTTTTGTCGAGACAGGGTTTCTCTGTGTAGCCCTGGCTGTCCTGGAACTCACTCTGTAGACCAGACTGGCCTTGAACTCAGAAATCTGCCTGCCTCTGCCTCCCAAGTGCTGGGATTAGTGACAGCAGTTCTTATGTTTGCAAACAGAGTTACTCTCTCTGGAGTTCTAGACTGCTTTGTGGATATATATATATTGCTATGTGGCTTTCTCATTCCTCTGCCTGAATAACCTCTTTAACTTTTCTTGTAGCATATATCTTTAATCCATGAGATTTTATTCTCAAGGGCTATCATATGACTTTATATATGAATCTTATAGCCCTATATTTCCCCTCTGATACTGTGTCCTCTTGATTAACTGACCTCTTTATTATGATGGAATTATCTTTATTCTTGACAATATTCGTTGCACTGAAATCTAATTTGTGGAATGTTGAGGTAGACATTCTTTTGAAAGTTTCCCTCTGAATTTTTAAGAGGTTGATAGCTTTTAAAATTAATTAATTAAATGAATAAACACATCTCGGGCATGGCCATGCTTGCCTGTATTCACAGCTGTGTGATCTTGAGGCGGATGGATTCGTCCTTTGCATGACTCATGAAGCTTTCATTTCATTTTCATTTCTGAGCAATCTTTTTCTGGGCACAGAAGTCCAGGTTGACAGCTTGTTCTCCTTATTACTGTAGCACGTTTGCTGCCCTCTGGCTTGCTTGCCTCCTTTCCGAGAATTAACCTGCGTTTCCTTATCTTTACTCTTCTGTATGTGTGTGTGTCCTGTCTCCCTCTGGCCAGTTTTAATGTCCCCAGCCCCCTCCCCCACCAAAGTCCTAGGATAGTTTAAACAACACCCTTGTGATGTGCCTTGGTTTGGGTTTCTTCACCCTTCTTTTGTCAGGTGGCCCTGGAGCTATCTCTGGTGCAGGCTGACTATTCCCCAGTGACAAGGAATACATACACTATACATCATCAGGAGAGTCTCCCCAGCTTTGGGATGGCGAGTGGGATCAGGCTCTGTATGAACAACACTATTTTTAACCTTTTGAAAGGGTTCTTTCCAGAGCCAAACCACCTTGAGTGCACTCAGATCTCATCTGAAGGGGTCTTTCTCTCACCTTAGGCCATTTCCTCTCTCCTAGTTCAGGTGGAAAGTTCTAGGGTCTCTTTACTATGAATTTTCCTGTCAACTTTGGCAGTAGCTGGAGGTCCATGTAAAGAAAATATCAGCCTGTCTGACACCTATAGTCTTTCCTTAGCCAATGATTATGGAGAAAGAATCAGAAAAATTGCCAAAGTAACCAATTTTAGCTTGACAAAAGGCCTTGTTTATAATCCCAGCACTTGGAAAGCTGTAGCAGGGGGATTATGACCTTGAGAATAGCCCGAACTATAGAGCAAAGTCTTGTCTCCAAACTTGTCTTTAATAAAAAGTCTGAAATTAGTATAATAATTTCTTTGAAAAGAATGAAGAGTTATAGTCTGTGTTGAGAATCCCTGGTCTTTATCATTCAATGGTCTTCCTGCTGTTTCCACAAGTGACATGTCACTTAGGCAGTAATCGATGTTCAGTGGGGTGTAGACCTGGCAGGCACTGATTCAAACTGCACAGCGAAGGCAAAGCGTGGACCATACAGCTCCCACATAATTTGGCGCCTCTTGATCCCTGCTGTGGTAACAGATAACTTCAGTATCACCTGCAGTTTGCATGGCTCCTGCCTCTAAGATTCTGACCCACAGAGTAGGGCGGTACTGAAAGGGGATGGACGTGGACCACGAAGAGAAGATTGCCAGGTAATGGGCATCCAATTTTCTACCCACAGGTGCCTTCTTTATCCCCTACCTCATCTTCCTTTTTACCTGTGGCATCCCTGTCTTCTTCTTGGAGACAGCACTTGGCCAGTACACCAACCAGGGAGGCATCACAGCCTGGAGGAAAATCTGTCCCATCTTTGAGGGTGAGTAATTAATTCTGTGTCCAATTCCAAGGTCATGAGCTAGTGCTTGTAACCCTTACTTAAGGTGACCAAGTGATGAACAACAGTTCAGCGATTAAAACAGGACTGCGACTCTCCATATTTACCTCCGTTTCCTCTGTGAGCTTCGGACTAAGGTTGTTTCCTGGTCCATCAAATGGAACGAGGATAAATGATTGCTCAAGGCAAAGCTTTCGGATTAAATGGCAGAGTGCAGCGCTATCTTACTGTGTGTGCCTGAAATATATAACAGTGATTTAGTTTGAACAGAACCTACTTAATCAATTAGGAAACATTTTAAAAGAGAAATTCATTTATTTTTAAAAACATCTCTTTTTTTTTTTTGATCATTCTTATATGCACTGGTGTTTCACCTGCACATATGTTTAGGTGAGGGTGTTGGATTTCTCCTAGAACTGGACCCACAGGCAGTTGTGAGCTGCCATGTGGGTGGTGGGAATTGAACCTGGAAGAGCAGGGCTGGGCCACCTCTCTAGCCCCTTAAAAGAGAATTTTAAACCAGAGGGACCTTTCATCGATTGTTCTACTGCCATAAGATTTTAATTTATGCTTTTATTTTGAGATAAGCATAGGCTCACAGGGAGCTGTAAGATAGTGCAGGGAAGTTCCATGACCTTTCACCCAGTTTTCCCCAATAGGGACCTTGCTCAGAACTACAAGGTATTGTAGCAAACCCCAGAAATTGACATTGGGATCATCCACAGAACTTATTCCAGTGTCTGTGACTTTTCACCACTTCCTGTTAATCCTGTGTGGTTCTAACTTTACCATGAGTGGATTTGCTTGACCACCACCACCATTACCACCACCAAGAGCCACGTGGTGACTGAGCCATGCCGATCACCATGACACGGCCATACTCACCTTTCCCGCCTCCGTTCTGGCACACCCTATTCTCCTTTCTACTTCTGTCATTCTGAGAACACCGTTTAATGTCTTTCTGAAGCATTTCTGTGATTGGGTTTCTCACTCAGTGTGACCTCTGCATCCGGCAATCCATCCAGGCTGCCTTGTGTATTAATAATCCATGTCTTCTTTTTAGTGGATGGCATTCCACAACACTGATGTACATCTGTTTAGCCATTTACTCATCAAGCAATATTTGGGTTGCTTCCAGTTTGCAGGGGGCTTTGTTTCTCTATTCATTCTCCTTCCTGTGGTGCTTATAACATGCTGCTAAGCAATATCCATGATTTAGGGTCTGGGTTTTGTTTTGTTTTGTTTTCCATTTTCTGCACGGTGATCATTTGATGGTTTGTAAATTTCCATCAAGTGCATACATCATGATTTAGACGTTCTCTGCATGAGGCATTGTGCTCATTTCCAATTACTTATAAAACTTTCATATTCTGCTAGCACCTCTGTCTATTTAGATAGCTCCCTCCTGCTTTGAAGTTATTTGTTTAGGGACAAACTCCTGGAGTAGAATCATTAGATCAAATAGATACTAAGTTGGTGACTCCTCTTCCTGTCTCTCTCCCCACCTCCCCCAGTTTCCCCAATAGGGTTTCTCTGTGTAGCCTTGGCTGTCCTAGAACTTACTTTATAGACCAGGCTGGCCTCAAACTCACAGAGATCTGACGATCAATCTCAGCCTCCAAAGTGCTAGGATTAAAGGCGTGTGCTACCATGTCAGGTGAATTAGAAATTCTTGAGCTGGTTCATTAGCTTGTCCTGTGGAAGTGTTAACCGACTGACAATGTCACAAGATGTTAGTGCATCCTTCTCTTTTAAAGTTTTTGAAAGTTCACTTCCTTTTGTAAACAAACCAGTTCCCCCCATTTCCTGTGGTACTCAGAATGGAACCCAGAGCCTTATACATGTCTTACCACTGAACTATATCCCTAGTCCCGTAGAACATCCTAATGTCTAAACAAGTGTAGAGACCACTGACCTACCACATTTGTAAAATCAACTGATCATTAAACAAACAAACAAACAAACAAACAAACAAAACTTCACCTGTGTGGGCAAGCAGAAGATTGGAGTGAAAGACCAACCTGGGCTATCTAGCAAGTTTGAGGGGCCCCTTGACTATCTGAGGCCCTATCTTTAAAAAAATCACCAAAGTTGTAGCTACAAAATGGTATTTTACTGCGTTATCTCACACTCTGGTAGCTGTTAGAGATGATGGCTATTTTTAAGGTGTTTATTTTTTCTATGTGAATTGCCTGTCTCTACTTTTGTGGTTTTGTGTTTGTGTGCCTACGTGTGTGGTGTGCATGTGCGTTTACGTGTGTGTGTGTGTGTGTGTGTGTGTGTGTGTGTGTGTGCGCGCACGCTCGCGCGCATGTAGGCTAGAGGTCAACTTCAGGTGTTTTTCTTCAGGCACTGTCCACTCTTTTTTTGAGACAGTGTCTCTCCCTGGCCTAGAACTTTTCAAATAGGCCAGTCAGGCTGTTCGGGGAGTCCTAAAGATCTGCCTGGCTGTGCCTCTCCAGATGTGGGATCAGAAGCCGCCACAACTGGACTTTTTCTTTTTAAACATCGGTTCTGGGGATGACATGAAGACCAAGTCCTCATGCTACAAGGCAAACAGTTTGCCAACTGGGCAACTGCCTACCTTCATCCCCGCTCTTGTATTTTTGTTTCAGAGACATGTCAGTTTAACTCTGGAAAAATAAACTATTGCCATAGTAGAGTTAGTCCCACCTGTTTTGAGACAGGGCCTTACTATGTAGACCAGACTGTGTTTGAACTTGTGGTGAACAAATTACCTCTGCCTCCTGAGGGCTGAGCTTCCAGGTATGTTCTACTATGCTTACCTCTGATCTTAGGTATTTAAAAGATAACTCAGAACCTGATAAATATCAAAGTTTAGGCTTACCAGCAGAAGACAAGAGAAAAGTGCTGGACCAACCTAGGAGACCATCAGAGCTTAGAAACTCTACTCCTTTGGCCCAGAGGCGAGACCTAACACTTTTTGCTATGGGCCCTGAAAGTGGCAAGCAAGCCCCTTCCTGCACAGGCATGGGTGGTGTGTGAGAATTTTTGCACTGTCCTGGCCTAAAGCTTCAGTCCCCTCCCCAGGCATCGGCTATGCCTCACAGATGATCGTCAGCCTCCTCAATGTCTACTACATCGTTGTCCTGGCCTGGGCCCTCTTCTACCTCTTCAGCAGCTTCACCACTGACCTCCCCTGGGGAAGTTGCAGCCATGAGTGGAATACAGGTAAGACCATCGCTGAAGAGCCTACTTCCTTCTCCTGCCTTGCTACGTTAACCAGGAGGGAGACAGCACTGTATCCCAGGTAGCTAATCTCTAGTTCACATTTTAAACTCAGAATCAGCCAAATAGATCATAAAAAAAGAGTAAGGGGCTGGGATGGAGTTCTGTGATAGAACATATGTTTGGAGTCTAGGCAAGGTCCTGGCTTCCTCATCCAACACTTCCCCAAATGTGAGATTTCACCAGCCTCGCAAGCAAAATGTCATGGACTTAAAAAAAATCCCCAATATACCCTCTCTGTGTACTTTGCATTCCTCTGTGTTCAGTCACTTATTTATTTCTATCTGAAACACGGCCTGTTTGATATGCCAGTTTGATATTTATTTTTCACATCTGATATGATTTTAAGTTTTTCAAACTTGTAAATTATCGGGGCTCAACTTGGCAATGAGCTGTTTTGCCCATTATCAGTGAAATTGATGCCAGCAATTAACTTCTGGGTTTACAAAGCCACAGAGCAGCCTAGAACAATGGAACTATCAAATCTGATATATTGAGAACAGTTAGAACAGCAAAGCTGTCCAGGGTGGGGCTTCCCCATAGCCCAGCCTACGAGGATAGAGGATAGACTGTTCTCTGTGCAGCCCGTGGCTCCTGAGCACCTGGCACATGGCCCAGGTCTGAGGAGCGCAACTGTGGAATCTTACCTTTAAGCACTGGGATGGGCTTGTGGCTCCCTGCTGGGTACATGGATGAAGAGTGTGCTGGCTGCTATTCTCTTCACTTCTTGTTGCTACATGCCATGGTCACTGTCCGAGTCTCTTGCAGTGCTTGTCCACAAGACTGTATGAAGTGGCAGTGTCAAGGATTAATGAGTTCTTGGGCAGAGGAATCACTTGGCTCTAAACTGGAGCTAGAATCCTTGACTCGCCAGGTTCAGATCAGCTTTGGTTATGCCTTCGGGATCTGGTGTCTGCTTGTTCCTCCTAGCTCTCCATGACCATCAGTGGCCCGGTGCTTCACCCTTCCTTCCCAGGCGAGCCCCTGCCCAACCCAGGCTACTGCCTGCATTCCACCATCTTTGTCAAGTGAAAAGCCAGATCTTGGAGGCATGCCGCTCAGCTCCCCGAGATTGCAATAGGCTCCTCTCAAATGTCCTGGTGGCCTTGCACCGACCCTTGGCCCTCTGGGGCGCTTTCCTCCTTGGCGCAGTTGTTCTGATTAGCTGGAAAGGCAATGAGGCAGAGAGGGTGCTTTCTCCTAGAACAAGCTGGCCGCCTACCTTATAAGATTTGAAGAAAATGCCGAGGGTCTGGGGATATAGCTCTAACCTAAGGCCTGTGACTGCATGAAAGCAAAGAGCCCTACTCTCCCGGAGCTGTCACTGAGCAGCAAGAGACACACTGTCTTGGGTTTACTACTGCTGTGATGAAACACCATGACCAGAAGCAACTTGGGGAGGGAAGGGCTCATTTGCCTTAAGCTTCCACACCACTGTTCATCCGATGTCAGGACAGGAACTCAAACAGGGTGGGAACCTGGAGGCAGGAGCTGATGCAGAGGCCATGGAGGGGAGCCACCTACTGGCTTGCCCCTCTTGACTTTCTGTCTGCCTTCTTATAGAACTCCGAACCAGGGTTATAGCCCAGGATGGCACCACCCACAGTGGGCTGGGGCCTTCTCTATCAGTCACTAGTTAAGAGAATGCTCTGTAGGTAACCTACAACCCAATCTTATGAAGGCATATTCTCAATTCAGGTTCCTTCCCCCCTCTCAAATGACTCTAGCTTGTGTCAAACTGACTCAAAACCAGCCAGCACACACACTGTGAACAATGTAGACAGGAATATAGGAAGAGGTAATATCCCTTGTCAGGCTTGGTGGTGAGCACGTTTACTCAATAGCTATCTTGCTGGTCCCCAAAGTATCTGTCTTTATATTCAGCAATGTTCTATTGCTGATAAAACATTAAAAAGTGTGTCAACATTCTGTAAAATTCCAAAGTAGCATGCAGGTAACAGATCCACTTTCTATTGCTTCACATTTATATTTCCATTTATTGTTCCATTATCCCCCCGTCCTAACATCTATGTTCTAGAGATCAGGGAAGTGATGCTTGGCATGTCAAACTGTTCCTCACCCAAGACCACACAGCCAATACCTGGAGAGTCAGTGTTCAAGCTAGTACTCTCTGACCTTGCCCCTGCATCTGTGTTCTTGGCTACTTTGCTATATGACGTTCCTAGAAGACATTTGTACCATGTCTCCGCCTGGGACAGATCCCCAGGGATAGCATACATTTGGGGAGCACCTGGCACACAGAGCCTCTTCTTGAGTTTGGTTGGACCACACTTTAATGAGAGTCTGTAAACAGAGGGTAGGAATCAGTGGGAGTGTGTGAGCTACCTGTGAGGTGGGCTGGCAGAGGGCTGGCGCTCAAGAGAAGACATGTGGCTCACAGGATCCTAGCCCAGTCCCTTCCAGACACCTTATTTTGATCTTGTTCTCTTTGGCCATGCACAACGTTGACTGATGAACTTTCTCTTTCTTCCTCCCCTGGCGTTTATGGGTAGAAAACTGTGTGGAGTTCCAGAAGACGAACAACTCCCTGAATGTGACTTCTGAGAATGCTACCTCCCCTGTCATCGAGTTCTGGGAGTAAGTGAGGCCCTTCTCCTTTTGGATTTGGCTGTGTATTCTAAAGAAGGGTCTGGGCAGGGGATTTCCCTGGGCAGCTCTACGTGATTTAGTTCTATAGTACCTTGATTATGGTTAATGCAGTATCGTTCTCAGATGAACTTTGTAATTCTTATACTAGAGAGTGTCCATATACGTAGTGAGTACCCATACACTGGACTATCCTCCTCTGTGGCTGAAAGTGTTACATTTTATCTAGACCCGATCCCCAAATGTCGTTCACCCAAAGCTTGATCCCTGACATCAAGGATCCTCGGATGGATGAGAAAGTTCATGTCTGCATCTCTCCCCCATGCTCAGTGAACACTCCGGGCAAACTGAACTGGGCACAACGTATACAGTAGTCTCGCTTTAGGTCTCCCTCCATATCGGTGCAAAGGAGAGCATCCCAGGTCTCAGTGCAAGGAGCTAACAAGCCTTAGTTAAGAGCCTGGAGGGATTGCTCTGCTGCTTATACATCTCTCCTCAAAGTTGGGAAGGTTGCCTAACAGGTTCATAGCCCTGGGTTCTAACCCTTACACAGGAAAAAACAAGAAACAAAAAGCAAAACCACAAAGTAAATAAAATCCAACAGCACAGAGAAGAGGGAGGGGAAGGAGAGAAAGGAACCCAGGAGAGAGACCAGGGTCTGTCTGCTCTCGTAGGAGGCGAGTCCTGAAGCTCTCTGATGGCATCCAGCACCTGGGGGCCCTTCGCTGGGAACTGGTCCTGTGCCTCCTGCTAGCCTGGATCATTTGCTACTTCTGCATCTGGAAGGGGGTCAAGTCCACGGGCAAGGTCTGTGCTGGAGAGCTCCTGCTCTCTCCCCTCCCAGGGTAGCCTGCCTGTCGTAGGGTTGCCACCCCTGATATAGCCTGGTCCAGACAGGAGGGAATGACATGGCAGTTTATGTGGCTTCCTTCCTTGATTCTGTGTCTCTCATGGGCTCCATCCCTGTACTCTGGGGGAATCAATGGAAGGATAGAGGGAGGAGGGGCAGCACTAGAGGGACTCCAGTTTGCAATCCACAGTATGTATGAGCATCTTGCAAATTCAGTTAGAGCCACTGGTCCCCGTTTTATAAAACAGTTCATAGATAAAACAGTTGGTAACAGATAGAGATGCTGTTAGACGACACACCTCACAGTGATTATCAGTCATTTTAGGAGTTTTGGCCTCTCTTTACCCTAGAGAGTCTGAAGTGGAGTGTGCACATGTGTGTGTGAGTATGTGCATGTGTGTGTGTGTGTGTGTGTGTGAGTATGTGCATGTGTGTGTGTGTGTGTGCATGTGTATGTACATATACATATCTGTGTGTACTCTCTCGGGTGCACACACACACACACACACACACACACACACACACGCACATCCTGAACTCTCCTGGACTCCTGCCCTGGAGGCCTCTCATAAGTCTTCTTTACTAATCTGACTGCCCAAGGAGAAAGGATCACATGGCACAGACATTTGCATACAGGCACCATTGTTTGTAGCTCTAAGCACTTGTGTGGGCAAAAGCTTGTGTTCATCCGGCCACTGCACAAAAACTGAATAGAGTGGAGGTTGGGGCTGGAGGGAAGGAGAGGTGAGTTGTGGCCAGAGGCTTGGAGAAATGGAGCTGAACAGCTGCAAGGCTGAAGGAGGAGCAGGGTGGGGCACTCCCTCGGCCTTTTCTGTGGGATGAGGGCTCCTATGTCAGCCCCATCCCTCTGCCAGGGAATTCCAGCATGCACCTCACTTCCTCTCTCTCTTTCCTCGTCTCTCCTGGGCCGGGGCCAGGTGGTCTACTTCACAGCCACTTTCCCTTACCTCATGCTGGTGGTCCTATTGATTCGAGGAGTGACATTGCCCGGAGCAGCCCAAGGAATTCAATTTTACCTGTACCCCAACATCACTCGTCTGTGGGATCCCCAGGTGAGAAGCTGCTACAGGGCCACCATATGGGTCTGGGGCTGCTTTAGCTATATGGAGTATCCTGGATCCTGGATAGTCCCCAATGCCTCTGGGGTCGTGGTGGTCAGTGTGGTGGGGGTAGAAGTGTTCCTTTCTGAAGTTACAGGCCAGCAATTGTTTATGGTCTTACGGAACCCAGCCTGCCGCTGTGCTGTTCCTTCTTGGTCTATAGCTACCCCAGGGAACCCAGAGACTTGGTACCCGTCAGGGCTGAGCATCTTTACTGGCAGGCTGCGCCCCTTTCCTCATTCTCAAATCCCATGCTTCCTTCTGAGCTCCCCTCTCAGCCTGCCCCTCCGTTTGCCCAGTGGTGCCCTCTCTCTGGCCCAGGGACCCGACTCTCTAGCCTCTGCTTCCTGCTCCACCCCTTGCAGTTGGGCTGGTGTCAAGTTTCCTAGTCAGTTGTCTCTTTTCCTTCAGGCCCCCTCTTTGCTGTCTACACTGCCTACAGCTTCACTGTGTCCATAGAGGAGTTCTGGAGGGTGGTGCTATTTCACAGGGAGGGAGCACAGAGCAGCCTGATTGTGAAGCCCCTGCTTCCAGCAAGTGTCTGCTTAGCAGTCGGCTTGATGACCAAGCAGCCTGCTGCCTCGTGTCACATACTGCCCACGCTTCCTTGGCTCAGAGGGGAGACTGTGTATTAGTCAGTGATATTCTCCTTGGTTTGGGGGGAGGGGCTCTCTGTGTTAATGCTAGGATTCTCACCCCAGGGAATTGAGGGCAAGTGGCTTCCAATACCTAGAAGACTGCTGGATGGCCTTCCGTGTGGTTAAACATAGCAAGGGACAAGCCCTCTCTGTGAAGTTGCTGGAAGATAGAAAGGCAAGAGATGGCTCCAGGGCCCCTGAGTTCCCCTGTTTGAGGCAAGAGTTCTCTTTTAGGTGGAATTTGGGTTCACCAGAGTTCCCAAACCTTTAGCCTCACCTGAAGGAATTGCAAGTCTTCTCAGGCCAGCCAGGCCAGCCCTGGTCAGACTCTCCTCACACACTCCAGCAGCCTGGAGTCTTCTTGTAGGACGTGAACCTTTCCTCCTCCTGTCTGGGTTGTCAGAAACCACAGAGATGCAGGCTACTCTCAAACTGCCCCACACAGCATTAGGACTTGGTTTGGCTAGAGAGCCATCCCACAGGACCAGAGCCCTTGACGTTTCCAGAACTCTAGAGCTCAGACTGTAAAGCCGCTCTACTGGGCAGATCAGCTGACTGTAGTCCCTAGGTTGTACACAGTATTTAAGTGATGTTTCTGTTCCATGATTCAGAAGCCCCTTGTCTTTACCTGGAACCAAATGGCTGTGACCAGTGAACAGTAAGCAGGCATTCTGGGGCAACTGTGTAGGCGGGCTAGGCAAAGTCAGGCTTGGATCCACCGTGTAAAAGGGACCCCTTGAGGTTCTAGAACAACAGAGCTATGAATCTGTGGGGGGATTTCACTTTAACTAGTAGGTAGGGCTGAGAGCTGGAAGGCCAGATGAACTGAAAGACCAAAGGAACCCAATATTTGTGGTTTGGTCTTCATCAGCTATTTATAGCTAATGACCTGTATATCCCTGGCACGCGTAAGAGCTTTCCGTGTCTTATTTTAGCTAATCCCCACAGCATATTAATGAGCTACTTCTATTTTATAGATAGAGAAACTGAGGCCTAGAGATCCTTAAGATTTTGTGGTTTTGGAGATGACGACGCAGGGCATCATGCAAGCCAGGCAAGTTCTCTTACCCCTGGGCTTTAAGGCTGTTTACATTCACATCTGCGACTGGAAGCAGGTCTGGGTGCTGACAACCCTCCCCCCCCCCCACAAACGTTCTGACCTCTTCTGGAGGGCAAGGTCCCTGTCTGTCCACCTTGGCTTCTTGTGCAAGTCATTCACCAAAAACTGTATTGGATCAGGCCCATTCTAGACGAAGTGTTTGCTGTATGCATTTCCAGATGGTATGAGGGTGGGCCAGGCAAACTTCAACTCCAGGGATTAATGAAACTGCGTCTTGATGGTCTCAGAGAGCTAGGCTTACTGAACACTGAGCTCCTGTTGCCATGGTCCAATCTGCAGGCTGCTGTCGGCTGCACAAGGAACTTGATTGCTCCGAGGGCTTTGTGGCTGTGGGCAGGGAGTAGTTTCAAGGGTAGCTCAGTTGAAGGTAGGTCTTGTCATCAGTGAGTTGAGTACTGCCTGCAGGGTGGGACATCCTGCTAGGCCCTAATTGAATGTAGTTGGCACTCCTCGGGAAGTGTGATAATTCCAACTGGTGTTCGCCTGGCACTCGAGAAAGGTACAGAAACCCCACTAGGTAACACAAAGACTAAAGGCATCTCTCCCGCCAAGAGCAGAGGCAGAGAGCCAGGGGAGACTGCTGGGTTCCTCTCTCATTTCCGCCTCTCTGCCAGGCTTGCCGCGCGCTGGCTGGGTTCCTGCCGTTCCCAGGCTCTGGGGCTCCTGCTGAGAACTGGCTCTTAGGAACACCGCACCTGCTTTGCTCAGGCCTTGTGTCTCTCCCTCAGGCCAACCTCTTGTTCTACTGAACTTTGACTGATGAATAAGGACAGGGAGTGGGGGTAGATCATCTGAAGAGCCTTGTGGGAACTTTTAGCCCCCCCATGTCGCAATTCTTATGAAGTGGGGTGTTGTAGCCATAGATCAGAACGTGCTCTTTATTTTGGTGTTATCTATTGTGAGCTTAAGCAAAAACTACTCGTACGTGCAATGTGCTTATATCTTGTCGGGCCTGACATGGCTGGATTGTTTTAATCGTCAAATGCATCCCGAGTCAGGTATTCGCCTCATTTTATAGATGGAGATGTGAAAGCTTAGAAAATCCAAGAGGCTCATCAAGAAGTAGAAACTAGAATGTGAGAAGGAAAGGTTTGGGCTTGAATATTCATTTGGAGTCTGTTACCTTACCCTTCATCTTTGATAATTCTCTCTCTCTCTCTCTCACACACACACACACACACACACACACACACACACACACACATATTTAATGACAGGGATTCATGTAGTCCAGGCTGACCTGGAACTTGCTCTGTAGTTAAGAATGACTTTGAATTCTTGTTCCTTCTGTCTCTGCCTCCCAGGGCTGGGATTACAAGGCATGTACCATCAGGGCCATCTGAAAGCCTATGCATTATTTGAGTTCTAAGGTCTACTTTTGTATTACTCTAAGTAGGGACTTAGCATTTATTTATGCATTAGGCATTGGACATACATTATTGTAGTGCTATTGTAGGGATTTTCCTTGTGAGAATGGAATGGCTCAGAGAGGTTAAATCAAGCAGCCAGGAATGACTAGAGGTGGGGCTGGAGCCCTGATTTGTTTGATTACGATTGTTCTGCTGTAAGGCATTGTCCTTCTCAGAATAGGAGGCATTTATCCACAGATATGGAGGATAAAGACGTCAGCCTTGGATCTGCTGAGGTCCCTCAGTTCTCGTCTCCCCCAAAGATCTCTTTTTACCCACACCCCACCAAGTGTTTTTCACTCCATTTTTTCTGGGTCAGTCTTCTGGCCCAGAGGGAGACACATCAGAGTTTTGTTCTGAAACCCAGGGTGCCTGGAATGATCAGGCGGTGGGTCGCCTGTGGTGGGGGAACAGAACAGCTTGCTCTGTGGATTCTGGAAGTCCCCCTGCCCCACAACTCCAGCAGGCTGCAGCTGCACAAAGTGAGGCCTGCCAAGCTCACAGCCAGAGGGCTCCTGTCAAAGGCCACATCTGACCCTTGAGCTAGGAACGCTGGCCCTCCTGTGGCAGCTTCTCTGTTCTCATTAACCTCTCTCCTGACATGGCCCTTTCTGCTCCCCTGTCCCCAACCCCTGCTAGGTGAGGCAAACAGCCAAGTCATGGTTTCTCTGAAGATTTCTTCCCAAATCGAAGATCACAAATATGCATGGTCACAGGATGGAGCCACTGCTTGCCTAAGGGCCATCCCGGTGTCTCTGTAGGCACACAGGGGTGCCCTTGTAACACAGGGACAATGCACTATGAGGCACAGGGCAAAAGTTCAAGGCTAGCAAGGTTTGCAGGGCATACAGCCGTGGCCTGAATGGCCTATTTGGGAGAAAGCAGCTGGCATCCTGATAGCTATCCCATTAACTCAGCCCTCTCACCTCCAGTACAGGGATACCCTCTCTGTCCAGGCTCAATGTCTCTCGCTTCAATGTTCTGCTCTTTAAGTGGCCTGGACCCTATGGAGAATATGGATAGAGCAATATGAGTGTAGAGAGAATATCTTGTGTATTGTTTGGATGCATTGTCTGTCAATTACAAAACCTATGGCCTATAGGGTAGGGTAAATTAGAAGGTGGGACATTTGGGAGGCAGAAAGAATTCTGGGAGAGAGCCAAGCACTGGTGATTCCCCCAGGAAGATGTGAAGAGATGGACGCATAATATCTGAGCACAGGTAACCAGCCATGTGGCAGAATATAGGTTAAAATAAATGGGTTATAATAAGTTCTGATCTAGTCAGAGAAGAGCCTAGCATATGGCCAAGTATTTGAGTCTGATTTCTGGGAGCATGGGGCTGGGAGGAAGAACCAAGACCTAACTTCTACATATGAGAGGCCACTGTGCTTTCCTAAGATAGCTAGGACAGCTTTTGGAGAGCAGAGAATGTGGAACATCTTAAAGGAACAGCCACACATGGGTGACGTCACTCTGGATTCCGAAAGTACCCTTCTGTGTCCTTGTGGTCTCCTTAACTGTGCCCTGTACTTGCCCAGCTGTTCATAAAGGCTTGGACCCTTACTCTGCCCCATTGTACTTTCCCCTCGTAGTTATCTGGTGTCTTCCACCTCCTGTGCTGTTGTCTGGTAAGCTGAGGCCCTTCCCCGTCTTCTGCTGTTTTGCTCTGCTGCTGGCTTTTTCCTGGAAGGGGTTCTCAGTGAGCAGAGAGGATAGAAGGCTTCAGACTCTTCCCTGTCCTCTGCCATCTCTCTGTTTGGTCCCCTTGCCTGTGGGGATGGAACTTTGATAAGAGGAGGGGTCTGCCTCTGCCATCTTCTCTCAAGGACAATGAGAGTGACTCCGTAGTTGACTCTTAGTGTCACCAGGGAGCTTTGGAAAAGATATGGGTTCTGGGTTCTCCTCCAGCCTTAGAGATTTAGAGTCTCAGCTGTGGATGCTGCCTGAGGACCTGGAGCGATTCTGAGGTGTCAACTGCCTTGGATCCCCTAGACCCCTAGGATGTAGAGGGAGATGGGTTCTTGCCTAGGACTGAGTGTGATCAGAGAGAGTGGATGGTGGGGTGAAGCTGGAGCAGGGAGGTTGAGGGTGTGGTTGTGCTTAAGGGATGGGCAGGAAGAGGCTGGAGAGAGAGCCTTGTGTGGGGCCAGAGGGGGCATTGGAGGTTGTTATCTGTAGAAATGGTGGGAGGTAAGAGTGCCGTAGCCTCCGGAGCCCATCTCCCGCAACCCTGCAAACGGCTTAACCCTTAGCCTTGATGTTTTCCTCATTGGGATATTATTCTAGCTGTTAGATCTAAACCACAACATGCAAGGCTGGGTCAGCCAGCTGAGATAACAGTGACCGCCACACTGAGGTTAGAATGGGGGAATTTTTTGCTTTCCACTTCATCCTCTGGACTCCCGTGAGAGAAGGACTATTCTCCCTGCCTTTAAGACACAGAGTACTGTGGAACAAAGCTACATACTTGAAATGGCTTTTACAGTATGGACCACGTTCCTCAAAATGCCTTCACCGCGGGCTGCACTGCCACGAAACTAATAGGAGGACACAAGGCAGAGCCATGATTGAAGAACTGATCCACAGCTCTAGGTTTAGAGCATCCTCCCTCCTGTCCTCCATGGCTCTGTTAGTGTTCTTTGAATGCCCAGCATCTGTTCCATCCTGAGGCATCCCTAAACAAACAAACAAACAAACAAACATTTAGAGAACTGAGGTGGAGAGCCTAGGTGAACAGTGGGAACAGATCTGCCACTACCGTTAGCCAAGGCTTAGAGCAGCCTGTGTTCTCCCGTGGAGACTCGCACGGCCTTTTGTACAGTTCAGCTCCCTCCTTTCCCTTGTGTAGGTGTGGATGGATGCCGGCACCCAGATCTTCTTCTCCTTTGCCATCTGTCTGGGGTGCCTCACGGCCCTGGGCAGCTACAACAAGTACCACAACAACTGCTACAGGTGACTCTCCTGCCTCTTGCCAAGCTAGACCAGGGTGGACCGCACTAGCTCGTGCACCAGATCCATCTGCACCCTACCTTAGTACCCCAGGGGGTATAGAAAGGTCATATAGGGTGGGCAGAGGATCACTTTTCTAAAGGTCAGATGGCTGTGATTGGCTGGAAGCTCACGTGGGGGTACCTAACCTTCCCTGGCTTATTAAGAGGTTCATAGGTGCAAGAGAGCTATTCCAACAAGGCTGGGAACTAATCACGGAAGCCGGGCAACGACGATGACTCCATCTTGGTGACAGTCTCTAGCGAATGATGTGTGCCCATACACATCCTCACCTCACTGCCCTGACCTGCCTCCCACATACCCCTCTTCATTTAATGATTCCCTTCTCTTCCTTAACCTGGTTCATACTCAAGAGTTTTAAGCCAGTTTTAATGTTATCTGAAATGCAGCCCAAGATTCTGCTGTTCATTTCAAGATCAAATCTAGATGTTTAATAATAATTACTTGTCACTAGTGATAGCCATCTATGTCCAAGCCATATGGGCTCATACCAGAGTGGCCATGTCCCCAGGAGTATAGCAGCAGTGTGTCAGGTTGGAGGTGACAGAGTGCCTGAAATGTTTACTGATTTTCTTCTGCACAACATCCTTCTTTCAGTACCACCATGGTTACTCTACCTATGAACTAGTGGGGGGGGGGCGAGGTGGGGGGTTAGACGGGATGGAAGAGGGATGCACTTTGAACAGTCTAAATTCTGTCAGGGAACCTCACCCTTGGCCTCTGGGGTCCTTGTTAGCTCCTGGACAGGAAACCCAGGCTCTTGACAGTTCTTTTCTGACCCGCTGGATGGCCTCCTTCTCCCATCTGCACCCCACAGGGACTGCATCGCCCTTTGCATCCTCAACAGCGGCACCAGCTTTGTGGCCGGGTTTGCTATCTTCTCCATCCTGGGCTTCATGTCTCAGGAGCAGGGCGTGCCCATATCTGAGGTTGCTGAATCAGGTGAGTGGTCCAGGGAGGTCGAGGACAGCTGCACTTTTGGCAACCAGGATCCAGAGGTAACGTCGGAAAAGCTTCCAATTTCGGAGTGTTTCAGGTTTTCAGACTAGGGAAGCCTAACTGTATGGGTCTATACAAACATTCCTAAATATATATATTTAAAAAAATCTCCTAAGCCTTTTCTATCCAGGGCATTGAAGCAGTGCTGGCACATGCTATGTGGAGAGTGTCTGGCCTGTACCACATGGTGTGAACCATGTGAAACTGATACTATACCGAAGAACTCTCCTGGCTGCTCTAGTGTGGGGACTGTGTCCAAGGTCACAGGGACTCTTGGCTTTTCAGAGGAAGCTTCCTATGGCGTAATCGGACTTTGGCAGGAGAATTTGTTCTTGCCACTTGAATCAGCTGAAGAGCAGTTATTTAACAGTAAATGTGTCAATGGATTCTAAAAGTAATTCTAATTCACTCATTGTGGGGACAGAAAAGGCTTCTGGGTAGTCAGAGTGAATTGCAGGCCCGGCCCAGATGCAGCTCTGGAGGAGCATCCTTTACTACAATTATTAGCACAGTAAAACAACCGCCCTGTGGTTTTCAGCAGCCTCCCTCCCACCCCCCACCCCCCTGCTGCTCCCCATTCTCTTACTTTCCTTCAGGTCAGTTTCTTGGATTTGTTTGACCTGCTTCTCCTGGACCTCATTCTTAGCTTGAGACCCTTGCTTTAGAGGCAGTATACTTGGGGGGTCCAGAGCCTTTGTTAGACCCAGATTTCTTCATTGCTAGCATTTCTAGGTTCTCTTCTTGCCAGCAGTACAGCGGGGTGGTGTCTTGGAAACTGGGAACCAAGCAGAAGCTTGGGTGGCTTGTGTCAGGATGTGCTGGCGATGATAACTCTGGGGGCAGTTTCTTCCAACTCTGTTATTCCATGGCCCCGTCCTGGGAGGCCCTGGGGTTGCAGAGGCCTTGGAGCGGACTCAGGCTCAGGGCCGTGCTCCTCTGCTCCCACCATAGGCCCTGGCCTGGCATTTATCGCCTATCCTCGAGCTGTGGTGATGTTACCCTTCTCACCGTTGTGGGCCTGCTGTTTCTTCTTCATGGTCGTTCTCCTGGGACTAGATAGCCAGGTATCGGAGGCTGGATGAATGGTTGCAAAGGTCGATGGTTGAGTTTCTACCCTATGAGACCTTGAATCGTTGGGGACTGGGTGGATGTCAGAGGTGGATGCCTTTCCAGGGACTCAGGGGAGTTTTCAGGGCAGGTCAGCTCATACCCACATACAAGGGTAACTCCTCTTGGGGGCTAGAGAGGGAGGCTGCTGGCTGGAAGGAAGCTGGAGCTGGCTGACAGGGCTTGCTGTGGGGGCTCTCTTTCCCCCACTTTCTCTTACCCTCTCATCCAGTTTGTGTGTGTAGAAAGCCTGGTGACAGCGCTGGTGGACATGTATCCCCGGGTGTTCCGTAAGAAGAACCGGAGGGAGATCCTCATCCTTATTGTGTCCGTCATCTCTTTCTTCATCGGACTCATCATGCTCACAGAGGTGAGAGTCTGGGAGGCCAGGTGGGGGCGGGGTTAGCCGCTAAACAGATAATGGCACCTGCTGGGAAGAGCCACAAGACAGGCCTAAGGAACTGGGGGCACTACAACTCCCTCTCTAGGACTCTGGTGAGATCCTGTGCTTTCCCAGGAATGACCTCAGAGGGAAAGTGGCACCTTGGGGACGGGTGGTCAGTGTCACGCTGGAGAAGACAGGTGACAGAACACAACACCTTGAGATACCTAGTAGTGACTGTCCTGGTCCCTTTTCAAAACACTGCATATACTGTCTGGAGCTTTGGGGTCTAACCCTAAATAGTCTCAGGGACAATAATAACAATACCAGCTCTTGGATGTTCTCCATCTCCTATCTAAAATCAATGATTAAAAACAAGCCAACAGAAACCAAACGAAAACATAAAACTAACCTCCCCACTCCCCAAAAACCCAGCCTAGGGTTTTCTGCCTTAGTCTGCTCAGGGTTTCAGAGCTTAAAGCTCTCTTGTCTTACATTACTGTCTGTGAGCCTCACCACCTCTGTGAGCCTGCAGGATCATAGACGTCATAGGGGTCACAGGGGCTGGCCCTTCTGCTTCCCGCCAATAGTTATCTCCCACGCAGGGCGGCATGTACGTGTTTCAACTCTTCGACTACTATGCAGCCAGTGGCATGTGCCTTCTCTTCGTGGCCATCTTTGAGTCCCTCTGTGTGGCCTGGGTTTATGGTGAGTGGCTTCTGCCCTGGGCCCAGAGCCTATCACACCCTTCCATGCCAGCACTCTCAGACCAAAGTGAGATGTTTGCTGCTCACACGTGCCACAGCGATACCCAGTGCACCTACAGATCCACTTCCTGTTCTGCTGAAGGCTTTTAACAGCCTTGGTGTTGGCCTACCCCACTGTTGTGTGGGTCAGTGAATCCTAGCCGATCGCTTTCTCCCAGCCGTGGTTTCAAAAGGCAGCTGTGTCCCTTGTCTGTTTGTCCATACCCATCCTAGTCTGTCTGGGCCCCATCTCACCCTCTCACAGCCCGAAGAGTGTCTTCTGTCCTTTTTCCTTCTCCCTGACAGGAGCCAGCCGCTTCTATGACAACATTGAGGATATGATTGGGTACAAGCCATGGCCTCTCATCAAATATTGTTGGCTCTTTTTCACGCCAGCTGTGTGCCTGGTAACAGAACTCTCAAGGGGTAAAAGCAGGGTGCTGGGTGGAGGGGGATTGTGGGTGCAGTAGAGTGGAGGCCCATACCTCCTTAGGCCTTGGACATCCCCTTAGATTTTCATTCATCCTCTCACTGGGTAAGATGGGAAGATAAATTCCTCCTTTCCCTTTCACAGAGGGATTAGCCCAGGCTCAGGTCACTGTCAGAGTTGACCAATGGTACAGTGCGAAGCTGTTGTCCTAGATAGGACTGGCACACAATGCTAGCCTGCTCAGAGTCATGCCTGTGAGCACAGCAGACGGTCCCTGGAGAGCTTGACACACGTGCCATCTCAGCACCTCAAGGGAGAAATGTCAGCTTTATATACACTTTACAGACAAACAGACTCAAGATGTGAAATACTCAGACCGGCTAGGATGTTTCAGAGAGTTGGAACTTGGTGTGGGAGATGGCGCACAATTAAGTCCTAACTAGAGCGACTGAGGAGAGGGACCCAAGAGCCTTGCCTGCAGTGACAGAGGGTGTACACTGGACATGCTACCCAGGAGTGGGTTTTGAGCAGAAGGTGGGTGGAGCTTGGAGCTGAGTGACCTAGATAAGCACCAGGGCATGCTGGGAGACCAAACCCTACAGAGCAGCTGTGGGGGATGGGGTGGCCAATGGCACAGGGCTCTAACACCAACCTCTTCCTCTTCCGCAGGCAACCTTCTTGTTCTCCCTGATTAAATATACGCCACTGACCTACAACAAGAAGTACACATACCCATGGTGGGGAGACGCCCTGGGGTGGCTCCTAGCTCTGTCCTCCATGATCTGCATTCCTGCCTGGAGCATCTACAAGCTTAGGACTCTCAAGGGCCCACTCAGAGAGGTAGGAGGAAAGCAGTGGGAGATAGGAACCTCACTGGACAGCAGGTGGGTTGCTTTCGATAAGAACTGGAGTACTAAGGGACCACCCAGCCTGGTATGGGTACCAGGGACCCAGAGGACGTGTCCTTGGGAGTCTTCAAAAGGGACACAGGATAACTGCATGACCCAAGCTGTGACTGTGGGGTTGGCAGCTGGAAGCAGGCTAGAGCCGACAGACATTTGTAATGAGGAATGCTGGCAGGCACCCATCCCTTACAATGACAACTGTCCTTTCAGAGACTTCGCCAGCTCGTGTGCCCAGCTGAGGACCTTCCCCAGAAGAACCAACCAGAGACGACTGGTCCTGCAACACCAATGACATCCCTTCTCAGGCTCACAGAACTGGAGTCTAACTGCTAGGGCCATGGCCTTTGACACACCTGTGAGCCGGGCTGTGGGGGCAGCTATAGAGGCAGAGGGCGGAACCAGCCCCTCTGTGCTGGGACAGAAAGACGAAAGGGGGTA
>JADRCD010194904.1:0-18422 GCA_019843815.1 Montemys delectorum | reverse complement strand
TTGGTCCTGGGAAGCACCAGGAGCACTTCCTTCAGCTTTTAAGGAGTACTTTGTTGGCACTGCAGAAGTTCTCATTCAGTCTTTAGGGAGGACTCCCTAGACCATAGGAAGCACACGCTCAGTTCTCAGGGAGCACTCTGGTATAGGCTCAGTGAATACAGTATAAATCGGGGCTGTGCGCTGGGGTGACGCTCCTGCTGGATTTCCCACAGAGGCCTGGATTGGGGGCCGCCCATCCAAGTCTGACCAGGCCTCTTCTGACCACTGCTAGTGAAGACCTTCCTACCTCCCCCCTCCCCAAACTGCAACCCCATTGTTCAAAGATGTCACTGTGTAGTGCTAGGAGTGTAGGAGAAAATGTTTAGATGTTGCTGGTAAAAACATTAATCTTTTTGGAAAGCATTTTCAAAACCACATACCAAAAGTCTTTGAAATCATTGTGCCTGTGCATTTATTCTAAGGAACTAATCAGATGCAACTCAATGATTTATGTATAGAAATTTTTCATTGCAGCATTATCTATCAGGGAAAAAGTGGAAACAAACTAAATTTTAAACACAGGGGACTGCTTAAATAATTACAGTAATATAAATGCTATAAATATATGAAAGTGTTTTATATACATATGTACATGCATATTTCTAATTTTATGCACAGATGCATGGAAGAACAATATATTAGTTGTAGCTATACAGGGGGTCAGAAAACAGATGGTTTTAATTTTTCACCCTTGTGACTTTGTAATCCCCCCACCCCCATTGCCCACCATGAATGTGTGCCATAATGTGTTAAAGGAAAGACAAGGGAACAGGGTATTGGAAACCAAGGGAGGCCTGAGGAATGTGTCAAGAGCAGGTGACATCCTGTTAAGTGTGTTTGGTTGACAAGAGTGCAACTGTGTCAAGGAGTGATGCCTCAGACCCATGTGAAATTGTGGAAGCCTTCCTCATACGGGTCAAGCTCAGAATCAACAAAACTTCTTCCTCTGTCTGCATGTGAGTGCTTAAGTACGGTTAACCAGTGGATGCAGCCTCCTCCGCCGCCCAGATGTTTCCAGCCTGAGACTGCTCACCCACAGACACCTCCTAAGGACATTACCTAACCTGCTGTCCCTGGGCGGCACATAATGAATGCATTGAGGTTAGTTGGTGGGACTCCATCCGAGTGTGCATAGACCACTCGAGCCCAGCTTTTCTGTTTCCATGTGGCTGGACATTTCTTTAGTGTCACAATCCCTTCTTCACTCCTTGCCACCCCTAGTCAAGGGCCAGAGCCAAGCTTTGTGGTAGACATGCCACTGGAGGATGGCTCAGAGAGTAAAGAGCTTGTTGTACAAACACAAGGGCCCCAGTTTAATCCTCAGAACCCAGGAAAGTAATCCGAGCATGCCAGGGAACACCTATGGTGGGGAACACCTGGGATACCAGCCCTGGCAGGGAGAGGCAGAAGATTGCTAAGGCTCCCTAGTCAGCCAACCCAGTAGAATCGGCAAGCTCCAGGCCAATGAAAGACCATGTACATACATACTCACAAGAAAGAGGGAGAGGGAGATGGAGGGAGAGAGGGAAGGAAGGGGAGAAAAAGAGGGAGAGAGGAAGAAGAGGAGGAGGGAGAGAGGGAAAGAAAGAGGGAGGGAAGGAGAGAAGGAAGGAGAGAGGGAGGAAAGGAAGGAGGGAGGGGGAGGGGAAACAAAGCCAGCACCTGCACATGCCACTTAGTGTCTCACACGCATCTCCTTCCACATTGCCAATGCTCAGCCTTTCACTGCCATGGTGGAAGACCCATCAATCATCAGTTTCAAACCCCAAGTTATCCCCTGCCCCAGCACTGACTCCAAATACCTATGCTTTCAGGAGTACCATATTGCCCCCTGTCATCCAAAGTGCCGTGGCAGTGCAGAAGCTCCTGTGAGTCAAGGTGAAGAAGCACTAGGCTAGCACGCTAGGAAAATGGCCTGGGTTCTGTCAGTGACAGCCCCAGGGAGCCAGCCCTGCCCTACTGTCTTCCAAGAACTCACCAGAACAGAGTCAGCCTCGAATGGCTTTCCTGTCTCACTACACAGGCGGACAGCCTCTAACAAAGATGAATCTTAATAGGAATAAAAGTGGAGTGCTAAGACATTTGCATATTCATATCTTCATTTACTTGTTGATATTTATTTACGTTTAAATGTGTGGTTATCTGTTTCATATCTCTTCTTTTAGTAGACTGAAAGCTTGGACAAGACCCACACTGCTCACAAATATTTCTGGTGCCTCTCGCATGCCTTGTGGGTAACCAGTGCCACGCTTTTACTGTGAATGAATGTATGAAAGGAAGAATGAATGATAGGCCAAAGTTCTTACTGTTCTTCTCTCTTTGGTCTAACTGAGGAAGACGGATACGACTCCCTGAGTTTCTCAGCCAGCCTTCTCATCCCCAAGCACACAGGATACATCTGGACCTCTTAGCATCCTTAAAAACCTGCAGTCAGCCTGGGAGAAGGTGGTCCTGCCTCCTCCTCAGCCCACATCAAGCTCCTTCAGGACTTTGCTAACCCTCCCCCATCCTCTGCTTTTCAGTGTGCTCTTTCTTGCTTTAGATCCAGCCATGGTATAGCAGCTCAAAATTATAGCCAATGCACAGGGCCCACCTCTCCTCTTAGGTGTCAGGATGAATACCCAACCACCCCATCTCTATGACTCACCCCCCACTTCAGACTTATCCCTACATCGTGCTGAGTCCTGGGTGGGGGTGTGTGGGGGGGTTGTTGTACCATGGTGATTCCTGCTCCTCTTGAGTGACTGGCCAAAGTGGGATTCCCCAGGCATTATGTGAGGTCCATTATTCTGCCCTGTTGGCAGGGTTGCCTACTGCTCTGTGCCCTCTTCTGGAAGCCCAGGCACAGTGCCCGCACACTCTTCTCCCAGCCTCTCTCTAGACCTCTGTGGTAGCCTCCCTGAAGCAGCCTGACCTCCTGGGAGCACACCTTTGGTTTCTGATCCCTTCCTGTTGATCAAAACCCTCAATCTTTTGGATATTACTTCCAGGGAGTACCTCCCATCCGTGTCCAGGCCTCATCGTCTTGCTGGATCACTGAGAGGTCTTCAAGCCATGCAGAAACCCACCAGCCACCCCTTGATCAGCACCACAGTAAACCTATGATAGCCTGATGGTGTCATTGTCTTGGCTTCCAAGAGCCAGGTGTCAGTGCTCCATTAGCCGAGGAAGCACCCTCCATATCCACAGGCTCACCCACCCATGTCCCACTCCTGCCTTTACTCAGGCTGAGGAGGGAGCCTTTCACATCCCTTATGCATGCCCTCAGCCCTTCCCTGACTCATATTTTCCCTTTAGGATTCAGCTACTCTAGTCCACACCAGGGAGCCTCGGCGCTCTCCTGTGCTGGGACACCATAGTGACATGGCTGCAGGCTGAGCTTGACAATGTCGTGGCTGACTTGCTGTCTCCTACTGCTTCCTAGTCCTGGGGAAGCTCTACAAGGCCTGCCTGTTTTAGTGCATCTCCACTTTACGAACGGGAAACTAAGGCTGCAAGAATTAGTGAGGTCACAGAGGACATATGTTCATGTTGAGAACATTCCCAATATACCATGCACCCATGCACATCATTGTGCTGAAACTGCCCAACCTTCGGAACAGCATCCCTGAAGTTTCCCATCCTTCTGTGTTGACTTTTTCTCCACAATAAAGTAGCAAAATAAATAAATAGATATATTAATTAATTAATTAATTAATTCAAGGTGACTCTTATCTTCAAGGCTATGCCATTATTTAATTGGTAAAGATTTTATTTTATTTTATTTTATTTTATTTTATTAGTGGTACAAAGAACAACAGCACATCTTAAAACTAATAGTGGTAGTTTGATGAACTCCAGAATACACAGCAGTTTGAGATGTATGCCAATGGTTTCCCTGGAAGACCTTAACCAACCAAATATCTGCTTGATTACTTCCAGAGATGGGGAACTCACTGCATCACTAGTCAGTTAATCTAACGTACAGACACTAGGCCAAGCACCCCAGCACTGAGCCACAGCCCCAGATCTTTTTGTAATTTTTGAGGCAGGGTCAAACAAAAATGCCTAGGTTAGTCTGAACACACTCTGTAGCATAACCAAGCCTTGAACTTGAGATGTGCCTGCCTCTAATTCTCAAGTAGCTGGAACTATATACACACTTCCAGGACTAAACCAAGCTTCTCATGCCTTTCCATTGGACATGATCCTGTTCTTGAGATCAGCCCAGAGCAAACATTTGTTTTCTACGTGACAGACTCATCTGCCACCTCCAGATCACTATCACCTCTCTCTCTCTCTCTCTCTCTCTCTCTCTCTCTCTCTCTCTCTCTGGCTACTACTTCTCTTGTTCATTTCTCCCAATAACTCATCAACTTAGGGTCCTGTGCTGGACGCAGGGCCCATGACCTTCTGTGGCACCTTGATTCTTATCAGGGCTTTATTGTGTGAATTTCCTTCTAGGTCATTTACCTCTACAAGGCCTTGGAGTCTACACTATTAACAGCACCACATGGCTTTGGCTGTTGTTATAGGCTTTGGCAATAAAACATCTGTATATTTTTCTCACCCGTGAAGACTTCCTAGCTGCTGCTTCTGTCCTGACTGTGGGCTATCTCCAGGCGCCATCAACTACATAGGTAACATCAAAGCAGCCACCAAGAATGGGGGTGGGATGCTGAAGAAATGGCTCCGGAGTTAAAACACTGGCTGTGTTTCCAGAGGACCCAGGTTTAATTCCCAGCACCCACCTGGCGACTCACAAGCATCTCTAACTCCAGTCCCAGGGGATCCAATGCCCTCTTCTGGACTCTTTGGGCACTTCACACACATGTTGTCTCTACACACATGCAAGCACGACATCCACATGCATAGGATACACCATTTTCAAATCCTCCCTAGGCTCAGTGCCTTCCCCGTCAATGATCTTCCTTTCTGCCTTCACTCTGCCCATTCTTAGACGGCTCCCTCATGTGGTTGTGATAAACACAATGAAGCGCTGTGCTCCACTTTGTCACTGAAAAGCATGTCCTAAACATCACCCTGCATTTCTTGGTAATGTCATTATACTTTTAAATGGCCATGTAAATCCATTAGGCAGAGGCGCTATAACTTTCCCAGCCATTCCCCAATTGTTGGACGTTTTTACAGTTTCCAATTCTTCATCATTATAAATAATGCTGAGACCAAGACTCTCATGCACAGAACTTTCCTCTGCTGCTGAATTATTTCAGTAGGATTTGATCCCAGGAGGGAGATTACTGGGTCAACTGCCTTGAGCACTTTGTGACTCTTGATACATGGTTGTCAGGTCAGGATCCCAAAGGACTCATTTACATCAGCACCAGCACCAGAGTCAATGTGTCCCCCTTTTTATGCAGCTGTCCCAATACTGTACCAACTCTCAAAAGTTTGGGGGGGAAGTCAATGTAGTTTTATAGGAATACAATGATACTTGAAGTTCCCCCTACTTTGGAGGTGCTAGGGGTGAAACTCGGTGCTCCTCACATGCCTAGGTGCTCCTCACATGCCTAGGTGCTCCTCACATGCTAGGCAAGCACTCTACCAACTGAGCCACGTGCCCAGCCTTGCGGCTGTTGTGACCTGTATGTCTTTGATAACTAAGGGGTCTTATGGCTTTCCTGTGTCTTGACTTACTGCCCTGCCTATAAACTCATCCACATGAGGACTCACATTTCCCGAGAAGCTGCTGTGTGCTATCTGTCAGGCCCTGAAATGGATACGCAGATTTGTTCTTGCAGCGTTTAGTCCATAATAGCCCCTGTGAGGAACACCTGACATTCAACAGCCTATGGAGTGGACTTCGCTACAGTTGTGGTCCATCTGTAACAAGGGAGTCAAAGGAGACTAGATGAGCTGCTAAGTGTCACGTGACGGGGAGCTGGGGGAGGGGAGAGGTGGTGGTCACTTCTCTCCCCAGTCTCTAGGAAGCTTCTGGCTATCTGGTGGCCTGGGAATGGAGACAGCAAAGAGTCAGGACTCCAAGACTAAGAATGTGGTTTGGGGAACAAAGATATCATATAGGTGGGTGGGAGTAGGGGTTCTTGGGTAAAGAGGCGGTCTCCTGGATTGGAATTAAATAGAGAGTAGAGGAGTTGGGGGCAGTCAGGAGAGGGGACTTGGCATGAGGGAAGAGTGAGTGGGTAGACAGTCTGTTCTATCCAAAGGCTTGCCAGTGGCTGGAGAAGGAAGGGAGGAAGGGAGGCCAAGGCTCCAGGCTTTGACTTTCGGCCAGATAAGACTCAGAGCAAGGTTGCTGCTTGGGCTATTCATGCTCAGCACGGCAACAGTATGCTCACAGTGGAGAGGAGATGAAGGAGACTACTGCTCAGCTTGTACTCCAGCCACTGAGTCACGAACTCATGGGGGCCAATCTGTGCCCAGCCACACAAGGATCCAGGTCAGGAGAGACACGAGCTAACTACTATTGCAGGGCCCCAGCTGTGTGCTAAGGAGTGATGACAGCAGGGGCAACAGAAAGTAGGTGACATGACTGTCCTTGTCTTTGAAGAACCACAAGGCTGACCAAAGGGTTTTTAACAAAAGAAAATATTATTTTTTCCCACTCACGAAACACACCACAACCTGTTGCTGTAGTTTCCTTTGACTGAGGAAACTGTGGGTCAAACATCAGGTTAAGTGCTTCTCACAGCTTGTCACACTCCTCCTGGAAGGAAGGATCCATGGGAGGATCTGAGAGGTTTGGGGTCCTGCTGGAGGACACACAGCAAAGACAGATCACAGTCAACATAACCTGGATCTCCATGGAACTAGTCAGGTATGGGTGCAGGTTCTCCACGAGGTATGGGCTGCATGGTGATTTTGCACTCACACATCAACCACGAACTCCCATTCCACCCCACAGAGAAGGGTTTTATCGCCTCTGCTATGCAAATATGCTGTGCACAAGAATCTGGAGACTCAGTCATCCCCCTGTGGGTAAGGGGGAAATCTGTGAGCCCCATCTAGCTAAATCTGGGGTCCCCGTTCTTTACCCACCTCAGTTCCCCAGCACTGCACAAAAGGAGGAGCTGCTTCTGCATCTGTGTACCTCAAAGCCCTTTGGGAGGCTGTCTGGGGCAGAAAGCCTTGTTGAGTGGATGGATGAGAGAAGGCGTCCAACGTGGTACACAAAGCCACCATCAACATATGTGCCTTCCCTCAGTGCCAGCCCCTCTGACTTCTTCACATAGACATGACCAGGACGGGGCTAGAGCTACCACCGTATCACAAGAGCTACACCAAGCAGGGGCCAGCACGGCACATGATGAACTACCTTGGTCTCATGAAGAGCATTCTAAGAAGACCATCCCAACCCCCAACCTGAGAAGTGCCGCACAATTTGTCTCAAAGGTCATATCTCTTGTGTATTAATTTGCTAATCTGAAGCTCTGATTAAAAGGACTGTTTCGGCTCTCAAGGCAGAGCCGTGGGGAACCGAGTCAGGTGCTTTAAAAGTGCACACTGGTCTACTTGTACTTAGGAAGTGAGGACACCTCTGCCCCTCAGGAGCTTGTGTCCTGCTGGTCTGGTCCAGAGTGACCTGAATGGAGCAAAATTGCATATTCAGGATGCATAGCCATATGATACCAAATGGCCTCCATTAGTCCAATTTCAAGGTATCTGGATAATGCCCCAGAACTGGAGTCTCTTTCAGGACCAGGAAATTGTCTGAGAGACCAGAGCCCCTGGGGAAGGAAATCGGTTATCTAATTGCAGGAAGGAAGTAAAGTGGAGGGATTTGGGCTCTAATGTCCTGGGCACTAGCTCTGCACCCCAGCTTTCTCGTGAGCTCAGTAGCACCATCACAGCACCTTCAACCTCCCCATCTCCAGGAGACCCAAACGCACACTCTGTCACCGTGCTTGCTCTCAGAGGGCTGCTATCTCCAACAGTCCGGTGCTGTTTCAAAAGGCGGAGGTGCCATTGCTGACCTACCCCCATCCCCCAGGAGCAGAAGCACACCCTGCTGGGATGCTCTGTGAAGCAGCACTCCTCCTTCTTCACTCATCCCCTTTGGAAGGATGCATAGGGGTTAGGGGTGAACTGCATGCTGTGACTATGAAAATGAGATTCCAGGGGAAAAAAAGAATCAAAGGTTGAAAACAGTAGTTGCTCAATTAATGCTAGAACTGCTACCACAAGTTCTATGTGCTGTCAGCCCCTCTGGGCTCAGATTTTCAAGGGAAACGGAGTATTATGGGAGACACAGAGCATCTGAGAACTTTATGGATTAATTATATGAGAAAAGATTGTGTTGGGGCGTGTGTGTGTGTGTGTGTGTGTGTCTGTCTGTCTGTCTGTCTGCCTGCCTGCCTGTCTCTCTACAGCTCCAAACTTCTAGGGATTGATGTACTTATAGTAAGAGCCTTGGCTCAAAAGCCAGCATCAACTAATGCAAAAAGATGCCCCATTGGCACTTATGTGCTGGCCTTGACCTCACTTGGCTCCAGGGTGGTGCTAGAGAATACAGGATCGGACTACATCCTGGGCTGGTGGGCAAGCTTCCAGGTGGGGCTACAGGCCCTGGATGTGAACACCATTCTGCCTCTTACGAGAAGACACAGATACGCTCTCAGAGTAGAACAGCTGGATTGAGCGTTACTTTATGAAAACAGTTGGATGAAGGGTTTATGTAAATTCAGGAGTTGGAAACCTGGGTAAGGGTGGGACTGGGTTCTGAGGTATTGGCATATTTCATCTATCTCCTTGATAATGTCAGTCAAGGTTAGGTCAGGATGAGGGTGGCTTAGTCAATGAGCTGGTAGTGACTGAGACCTGAAAATGTGTCAGATCCTGTGCCACGTGTTTTCTGTGATCGATGTATTTCCTTAATTATCGTGGTAGCTCTACAAAAATAAGTGTTCTTTACCTACTCTGGCATGAAAAATGTTTTCAAATTTTGGTTGTTTTTTTTTTAGGTTTAGGAATAATTCTGTGTACCTAGAAGATGCCCTCATCAACAACTTGATACACAGAGTCTGAAAGTAATTAATTGTATGCAATATTTTCGGAGTGTCTGAGCTTCGACAAACACCCTGTCCGACAACACCAGGTGTGGACTTTGAATGTGTAGCATCAGCTTGGTACTTAACAGATGGTGCACTTTGAGGCCCTTCAGATCATCAGCGTAGACAGGGTCCATGTGAAGCCTAGGAGATGTCTTAGTGGGTAAAGTGCCTGTCCCACAAGAGTGGCTCTGGATCAGGTCCCCAGAACCCACATAATAGATGGACACTGCAGTGTATCGCTATAATTCCAGTCTCCTACAGGAGAAGGGAGGGGAAGACAGAAGGAAAAACAATGGATCCTGGAGGCTTCACAGCCTGGTGTATGCAGCAGCCAAAAAGACATTGTCTCAAACAAGGTGGACAAACGGTGAGGCCCAACACCCAAGGCTGTCCTCCGACCTTGACCCACGCACCTGCACTCACACACAGGAACATGTACACATACACAAACACACATGAACACACACATATACACACATCATCGATACACACATGCAAAGGTATTTTTAAATAATCTCTCCTCTCATAATAGTCATACATGGCTGTAATTCAGAGAAATGAATCCGTTGTCCACGTGAACAGCCAGGAGGCATAGGATCCCAGGTATCCAAAAATGTGAGCCCAAGCTCTTCAACCTTGCATGGTACCACCTTTCCCGTGTTGGTTGCGGGAGAGCTTCCAGGTAGAGGTAACAGATGGGGAAGCACAGGTCTGGGGTCTTAGGATTCCTCCTGAACTTGGATGGGGAGTGGCCAAGGCCAATTATGCTGAGCTAAACAAAGAAATGCTTTTTGGGGGTGGATCTCCACTGTTCACTAGATCTAACTGACTCATCCACAGTCCTCAGAGGGACTTGTATCACCACATATCAGAGTATCTACAGGAATTTATGCAAAGGGGCCATGAGAAGCCAGCCTGGATTTGGGGTTAACTGCCTTTCTTCTTTCCTTTCCTTCCTCCCTACTAGGGATTGAGCCCCAGGGCATTTCCACTTCTGTACTGGCTGGTTTTGTGTGTCAACTTGACACAGGCTGGAGTTATCACAGAGAAAGGAGTTTCAGTTGGGGAAGTGCCTCCATGAGATCCAGCTGTGGAGCATTTTCTCAATTAGTGATCAAGGGGGTAGGCCCCTTGTGGGTGGTGCCATCCCAGGGCTGGAAGTCTTGGGTTCTATAAGAGAGCAGGCTGAGCAAGCCAGGAGAAGCAAGCCAGTAAGAAACATCCCTCCATGGTCTCTGCATCAGCTCCTGCTTCCTGACCTGCTTGAGTTCCAGTCCTGACTTCCTTGGTGATAAACAGCAATGTGGAAGTAGGCATGTGCTATACCACTGAGCTCTTTATCTTTTTTTATTTGCTAAGTTGCCCAGGCTGACCTGGGATTCACTCTGTAGTCCAGGCAAGCCTTAAACTTCAAGATCCTCCTGCCTCAGCTCCGAGGGTACAGGTATTGTGGGTATGCACTCGCCGGGTTCCTCACTGACATGTCTGATGTGCTCACATACTCAGTGCTCAGCTTAGAAGGCATACAAATGACCTTAGGTCATCCTTGAGAGCCTTGTGGAGGATGCTGGGATATGTGAACCCTGAGATGGGAGAACGAAATGGTATTTGGGGGGCAGCAAGGCCAGAGGCATCTGGGGGATGGTGCTCTGGGTCACATTGAGAAAGATCCAGGCTTCAGAGAAGGGCACAGAGACCATCACTGTCAAGCAGGGAGGAAGTCACAGACTCCAAGTCAAATGTCACTCATCTCCAGGGGAATTTGAAATAAAAAGCAAAAATAATACAAAATTTCGGAATGAAGGCTTGGGAAGTGGCCTCAGCTGGTCAAGTACAAAGACCCGAGTTAGATCTCCAGAATCCATGGAGAAAGCTGAATTTCTAGTGTGTGCTTGGAATCCCAGCACTGGTGATGTGGAAACAGAAGAGCCCCTGGAGTTCACTGGCCAAACTAGCCCATGCTAGTGAGACACTCTGTCTCAAAACCGAGTAGAGACTGAGAAAGAATACTCAGGATTAATATTTGGGTGTATACATGTGCACCTACATACTTGCACACATGCTTATGCATACACATATAATAAAACAAACTTTTCCATGAATATTTGTCTGATCTTGGCATGGAAAAGGTCTTTCTGGGCACAGCACCCAAAATAGATATCACCAAAAAAAAAAAAAATGAGGTTTTTTTTTTTAATTAAAATTTTAAATTAGTGACATATAAATTAAAACTGCTACACATCAAAAGGGAAGCCACCACATTAATATCCTTAATATGCAAAGGAGATAAGAAATGTACTAACAGCCCCATTGGAGAAGTAAGCAAAAACTGGGACAGGCAATTTAGAAAATGATCCACAAATGGCCAGTAAGTGCTGACAGGTGTTCCACCTTCCCTATCATCAAAGAGATGCAAATTGTCACCGCAAATGAGATTTCATTTTCCGCCCATTTGAATCAATGAAACTGATTTAAACCTCACTAGCACTTGGGGTAGGCAGGGTGAGGGGAAAGTGGGCCTGAGCCGGACAGGGTCTGCTGTTGCAAATGTGCGTGGGTCTAACGTTTCCAAGGGTGCTCTGAAACTGGGCATCAGAGTGGAAAGCCTGCAGCCTCTTTGGCTGAGCAATTGGCCTTCCAGGAATTTATCTTAAGAAGATAATTAGATGAGGCCTTAAGTTGGGTAAACACGGGTGTTCTTCATCTAAATGTGAGCGGGAGATGACTGGTTAACAATAGTGGTGTGTGCAAAACCCTCATGGCTCCCTTTCTAATGGACATTAGGAAAAAAACGGAGGAGGGTTGCCTTTTATGAACAGGCTAACCTCATTAGCCAGATTACAGAATCGCATCTATAGATGATCCCATGTGTGAGTGTGCGTGGGAAGGTGTCAATGCTGCTGGAATGGCCCAGGGGAGCTAGACCTGGATGTGGGCAGAGCAGGACAGGGACAGAGCTGAAAGGAGGAGCAGGGAGGGCAGAAGGATTCCTGGGGATCATGTTCAGATCTGGGGCTGGAAATGAAGGGTCTAGATGAAGCAAATTAAAATACAGACTGTTAAATAAAATTTGAACTTCAGATGGACAGATAAAATATTTTTTGGTCTAGGAGTGGGGAGTCTGGCTCAGTTGGAGAACACTTGTTTTGTAAACATAAAGACCTGAGTTCAATCCCTAGAATCCTGGTTAAAAATGAAAAAGCCAGGTGTGGTGGCACATGCTTTTAATTCCAGTGCTGTGTAGGCAGAGATGGTGGATTCATGGTTCTGTGGAGCTCTCTGGCCAGCCAGAGGCTGGAGAGCATGAGAGAGCCCTGATGGTGGAGCCCCCCCAACCCCCAGGCTGGAAGGGATGCTTCCCTAGAATCTAGGGATCGTGGCATGATCATGAAAAGACCTGGGTTGGTGATCTCCTGGGAAGTGAGAGACACCATCTCATCAAACAAGATGGATGGCTCCTGAAGGAACAACACACAAGGTTGTCTTCTGGCTTCCACATGCAAATGCATCCACACATGTGCACACCTACACACACATGAATACACACAAGTTTTTAGTTCAAGTCTATTCCACAAAGACCCTGGAATATAGCAACAGTGAAAATTGTTTCAGTGTGTAGTATCAACTTTATTTTTTTTCTGGTCAACCTCACTGCACTCTGGAGCCCCTTTGATGACTCTGTCGGGTGGCTCAGGTCACCCAAGAGGAACACCGATTCCATAGCAGCCTTCCTGTGTCCTCCTCCATGGCAGCCTTCCTGTGTCTTCCTGTCTCTGTCTTAGCTCCAATCCTCTTACCTGAGAAACAGACTTCAACCTCTCCCTTACTCAAATAGTTCGGCAGGACTCAAAGTGTAAGACTTTTGTGACAGAAGAGTGTCATTAAAACCCTTGGCTATTAAGTCCCCTTAAGCTGCACCCGTGCCCATCCCCCACCTCGTCTTGGCTTAGCTGGTTACATCTGTAAGATGAAGATAGCCAAGCCTGGCTGCAAAGTTGCCATGGGAGATTAGAGGAGAAAATGTATGTAAAGTGCCTGGCATAGACTCAGTGCTTAATACACACTGATCCCCCTTCCCTCTGGTCCAAACTCCGCCCACATGCCTGTCCCCCCCCCCCCCCGGGGATTAAGCTTGGAGCACCCTTCTCTTCTAAGAGCTTGAGGAGCAGCACCATTTGATCTTTGCCTTGAAGTGGGGGCTGACACGTCACCTAACTTCACCTTCCTCTCAAATCCCAGCAACAGTTCAGTTCCTTATCTTTGCTTTCCACACCCTGGGGGCGGGGAGGATGCTGGGGGGAGGAGAATGCAGGAGAATCAGACTTGCTTTGATAGCCGACAGGCAGCTTCGATGCCCACCAAGAGGAGCCACTGAGAACAGCGCCCTGATGTCATTTGGAAACGGAGGAGCTGGTGATCCAAGGCTGGAGAGCATGGGAGGAGCCCTGATGGTGAGGGTCTCCCAGGATGGAAGGGGTACTCCTCTAGAAGCTGGGAGTCATGGCACGATTGTGAAAGGTCCTGGGACCTCCCTGATGAATGTGTGTGGGATGCTCCTTGATAGAGTAGTGTGCCAAGGGTCAATGGTGCGGGTGTTTCATAGAGTCTTACGAGGGTCTGTGCTGAGATAGACACTCAGAAGGAGTGATGAACACCATGAGGACATAGGGCCAAGCTGCGACCCCTGCATCTACTCTCGGGGCCTATACAATACAGCTTTCGTGTCACCAACTCAAGGACCCAAATGCAACCTTTCCAAAGCCACACTCAGGACTTTAAGACAATAGGCTGGTGGGAATGGAAGGAAAGCTATGCCCTCATACACAGCTTGTGAGAGGCGGAGCCTTCAGGCAAACACTATGAAGCTCAGTACGGAAGTTCCTTAAAGAGCTAAAAACACAGCTACCATATGACCCAGCTACAGCACTCATGGTGAGTCTTTGCTCAAAGGATGCCAAGTCAGTCTACTGCAGAGCCACTTGCGCATTTGTGTTTAATGCAGCCCTGTTTACAGCATCCTAGCTGTGGAACTAGCCTTGATCCCCGAGACCACATGCAGGACAAAGAAAGGTGGCACACATCCGCAACAGAGATTATTAGCATCTGCAATAAAGACTAATGGTGCCGATGGATTTGGACGGTTTGACTGGAGAGGTGGCTTGGTGAGTACACGCCGTGCAAGCATGGGGACCTGACTGAGTCCCAGACCAACATCAGCACCCTGTACATAGCCAGGCATGGGGAACATGCTTCTCATTCCAATGCTGAAGAGGCCAAGACAGATTGCCTTCTGAGGCTTTCTGGCCAGCCAGCCTATGTTGTATTTTGCAAGCCCCATGTGCCAGTGGACTGAAAAGAGATGGTACACAGCTCCTGAGGAAGAACACCCAAGGCTGGCCTTTGACCTCCACATGCATGCACACACATGCAGGGTGCACCAAATACTTATATGTACCTGTACACACATGCCACCCACATGTAAATGGCTGGAACTGGAGATTAGAATGTCAAAATACCCCCAGACTCAGAGGACAAATATTTCACTTTCTCTCATGTGCAGAATCTAGATTTTATACACACATACACACACACACACACACATGCATGCTCATACACATGCACGCACACATGTGATATAAAAAATGGAAGTGCATAGGGATGCTCTGGGCGGAAAGAGACAAACAGTAAAAGGGAAGATACTGGAAGATGACTATGGCCAAATACACAATACGTGCGTATGAAAATGTCATTCCTTTGTACATGGAGTATACGTTAATGAAGGAAGAAAACCAGAAGCTCTCAACAAGGCTTCTCAGGAAGGAGCCTGAAGCACAGAGGCTGTCTGGGGGCAGAGTCAGGTCAAAGCCCAGCCAAGATGGCCAAGCTCTCAGACACGGTACTGGTAGTAGCAGTTTTTAAACATGCATCTCAGGAGTACACAGTTGAAAGGCAGGTGAGTCTTTGTCAAGAGCACTCAGGTGATGTGAAAGGTTAGGGGCTTAGTTGAGGTTTGACAATCAGACCAGGAGCCCTCAGTGAAGGTGGCTGGAGTCAGGGCAGGAGTTCTCAGTTAAGGTGGCTGGAGTCAGGGCAGGAGCCTTCAGTTAAAGGCGTATGCAGGACAGTTGGGAGCCATTGCAGGAGTATGTAGTCCTAAGATCTCCTAAGAAGTCCTAAGTGGATCCAGTTACTGCATCAACTGCACCCCCATTCCCACCTCAGCTGGGTCACTCTGGACAAGGACTGAGACCTCACCCACTCTGATGGGGTACTCTTGGCCTCCCAGACAAGGGTAGGATTGATTTCCATGTTGCTACAGCTTCATTCAGGAACTCATCCCTTACGCTCTGAGTTTTTAAAGGCGAGGGAAGAGCTTTGGAGTAATTGGCATGCTTTATTGGGGTGTTATGTCATCAGTGTTATTAATTATCATTAACAGTCTTAAAATATGCCTATTAATGATCGTGACACAAAATAGCAGTGCAGGTCTTAGCCAAGAGCAGCCTAATTACCTATTAATGAGATGTAAATTTCCCAAGGAAATGACAGAGATGTACAAGAACCACCTTCTAAACTAACATAATAAACTTAATAATAATAATAGTGTATAATCTGAAGATATTAGTGTTAATTTGAATTCTGACACTGTCTTTAAACAGACCAAGAGAAGTGGAAATCATGTGTACAGATCAAGCCAAGAAGCCCTAATCCGCATTGTTAAGGAAAAATGGACTCTTCTTCCTCCGTTAACATGATCTGGACTCTGCCATTGCTGTGTTGAGCTCTCTGGTGTTTATTTTCTCTTACTCACTATTTATATCTCTCATATTTTCCAAACCAATCTGAGCTACCTCACAGAACTAACTCCAACACAGAACAGAGTTCAAAACCTAAACACACACCAAAACCGGTTGAACATGGCAGAGGAGACATCCCCAGGCCCTCTTGATAAACTAGAACAGCTGGGCTCTGCAATCTGCAAGTCTCAGGATGGGAGGGAGAGGCTGCAGTAGTAACGGAGTAGCTGGTTATTAACTGGTCTCATTAGGCAGGCACAGGCTCTACAAAGCTAGTGTCCTGGGCAGACAGGACCCAGACCTGCCTGTGGCCATGACAGCACCTCAGGACTCCTGCACTTGCAATGGGAGGCACCTACCTTCATAGCTGGCACGGAAGCCCTGGGCGCTGACTGCATAGTCGCTGATAAGGCTCAGGGACAGGATGCTGGCCGCACTGACTATGGTGGCTGGTAGCTGAAAGCCGGTGAGCCTGGAAGACAGAGAGGTTTGAATGAGAAGAACGACCTCATCGGGAAACCGCATGTCTCCTAAGGATTCATTCCGTATCTTCTAGATGCACAAGAGGGATCCATATACAAGCAGTGTCAGGGTTTGCATACGACCCGTGTGTTGAAACCTTGGTCCTCAGGGTGGTGTTACTGGGAGGTGGAAGAACCGTCAGGAGGGTGTACTGAATGGTCTTATGTCAACTGGACAAACAATTTAGAGTCATCTGATAAGATCCGACTGTAGAGTATTTTCTTAAATAACAATTGATGGGGGAGGGACAAACCCATCAATGTGTGGTTCTGTCCATGGGCTGGTGGTCCTGGCGTTCTATAAGAAAGCAGGTGGAGCAAGCCAGCAGAGCAAACCAGTGAACAGCACCCCTCTGTGGCCTCTGTATCAGCTCCTGCCTCCAGGTTCCTCCCCTGTTGAAGTTCCTGTCCTGACTTCCGTTGATGATGAGCCCCAATGTGGTGCTGTAAGCCAAATAAACCCTCTCCTTCCCAGCTTGCTTTGGTGATGGTGTTTCACCACAGTGATAGAAACCCTGACTAAGACAGAGGTGGCAGTAAATTAGGTCACTGGTTGTGCTTTTAAAGAGGGATGTTGGGACTGTCCCCATCCTCACTAGCCCCATGGCCTCACACGTTAGGCAAACACCCTACCATTCATCCATACCTCTGGCTCTCTCTCCACTTCCGGCCTGTCCTAAGATGACTAGCTTTGTTCCAGCCACAAGATGCAGCCCCACTGCCAGCCCCAAATCAACAGGAACACAACTGGCCATGGACTGAAATGTCCAAAAGTGTGAGCAAAAAAGAAAAAAACCACACATGTGTCCTTTGAGTGTTTTAGACACATTATCACAGGAGCAAGAAGATGACTAACAGTGAGAGAAGGGGAAGGAAGCCCAAACTGGGGGCATAATGAAAAACTTCGAGGGCAAAGTAAGCCCCAACAGAAGGGCAGGAAACAGTGTCTTCTGACACAAAGAAAAAATGGAGAGGCAACTCCTCAAAGCCATGGCCTAGTCCCTGAGTAGGAGGCCTGCCTCCTAGGCTGCTGTTTTTTTTTGTTTTGTTTTGGTTTGGCTTTTGGTTTTTTGCTTTTTTGCTTCCTACTTTGGTTTCATCTCCTAGTTTCTCCCTTTCTGGCTGAGGTCCTTTGAAGACCTGAGTGGAATCCATGATGGATTTCCAACTGACAGCTGCCCTCAGACAAGACTGTTCACATACTGAGAAAAATATACCTGACACCTAGGAGCAGGGTGTGAATGTCTCTTATGACTGCTTATTCTTAAAAGGAATGTCTACCATTTTATAGAAATAAGTGCTTATTAATATAAGAAGAAAGCAGAAAAGATAAAGGACTGAATACAATCTTAACAATCATCATTCTTGACAGTTGACATACAAAGAGATGTGAGGATCCCCGGGTGAGACCATAAGTCCATGAAATAGGGTCACATGAATGGGATCATGCTGGGCATGCTTTTAATGGGAAAGAATTCTTTTTTGAATCTACATGGGAAAAAATACTAAGGTAAAAACAAAGGCATAGTTGAGCCTCAGATGATATGTCCTCAGCATTGAGTCATTTAAAAAGTCTTTGAAGGCTTGAAATACGACAATGTGCACACATAGTGCTACTTGCCTTACAATTACTCAGGAGCTGAGACAGAAGAATCATACATTCAGAGCCATCCTGGGCTACATATATGTATGAATATGTGTATGTATGTATGTATGTACATAGTATGTATGCATGTATGTATGTATACACATACATTATCTATCCATGAGAACTGAGCATCAGGGGACACATTCAGGACACATTTTCCCACCACTGGACATCCATGTATGACAGCTCCCACCAGAGACCTAACTGTCCCCAGGCTCAGTCTCTTGTTCGTCGTTGCCCTTCATACCCTTTCTGCGACTCGCCCTGCCTCTTCTCCTCCCCATGAAGGCGCTGGGAGAGAATTCAATGTTTACCTTTATCCTTGTTTTTTAAGGTAGCCTGGGATATCTGTAGAGACGCAGTATCGCTCAATACTTCCCCATTGGTATGTCCCATCTTGACACAT
>JADRCD010194901.1:0-19782 GCA_019843815.1 Montemys delectorum | reverse complement strand
GACAGAGGCTTAACACTTCTTAGACAGTTATCCTAGGCTCCAATGGGAGTTTGTTGGGGGCGGAGGTCTCTTCAGCTGTCACATAGGACAGCATTGCATGTTCAGCTGCTGCAAGGACAGGGCAGGCCTTTGGCTGCCAGACCCACTTAGGTAGAGTAAGGTAGTCATCCCAACAGTGCCCACAGTTTGTGCATGCCCTGGCAGCAGGTGAGGCATGGGGCAGTTTTTCCCAGTGGTTAGCCTCACCATAATCCAGGTCAGTGCCTCAACCATCACCTTTAGAGACCTTATGGTTGCCTCTAGGAGCTGACATTTCTATCTATCATAGGATTATTTTTCCATTAAACAGATTAAATGTCATATTCAGTAAAACTCTGTAAAGTTTTGAGGACCATTTATTAAGTATACCTGATTTTAAATAAATTTTGCTTGTTTTTAGTTATTTGTTATAAGTTTAACCTTGAAAACATATATAAGAATCTAAACAAAGTTTATTTCTATAAATTTATATTTAGCATGACTACAAGTATAGTTTTGGACATATTAAAAATTTGGTTATTTATAAGGTAGCTTACTACTAACTTAATTATCTTTAACAGTTTACAACAAATTACTTGCTTTTTATAAGATTAGGATTGTATTTTATCCCTGTTAGGTTTAGCCTTTAAAACATTACAATTTTTGAGTTGAAGCTCTTTGAGTATCAAAGTGAAACTTTTTTGAGACTGGCAACTTTATTTTCTTGGTCTTTTCATGGTGCATCGTTATAGACTATCATAGTCTCTTGTGTGACTCAGTTTATCAAAATAACTAAAGCTTATTAAAAAGAGACAAAGAAACTATACATATATTCCTAAATTAGTTTTTAGCCTGAATAAGCTTTAAGTAAGGAAAGACATTTTATAGCCTCTGTGCTAGACTGCCTTGTTCATTGTTCTACGTTGTAAGATAGGAATATCCCAGGGCACAATCATAATCTGGACAAGGCAAGGCCAAACTTTAACAATGTAAATAACTCAGTGCTTAGTATCTGGATTCATTTGTGATCCTTTGGGTTCTTCTAAGGGGCCCAAGGCACCTCTCTGGCTCCACTCTTGGCAGCATCCTATATAGCCTACCCCCCTAGGCTCCAGTTGGCTTCACTTCATTATGGCTGCTGTTCTTGATGGTCATCATATGGCACTGGCATTTCCAAATTTGCTCAGGTCCTCATTGCAGTTGGGCCACATTTTCTCCTTAGTCTTACCTGGACTCCAGGAATTCCAGTCCTGCCATATAGTACCAAGGTTTAGCTGCTCTCCATGACCCTTTCATGCCTTTTAAAACTAGTACCATCTAATTGACTCTTACATACAAAGTTTGTTTGCCAACACAAGATACATTTTTGGATATAAATGCATGGAGGTGCCACTTTAATATTTTATTAGCAAGTATTGTTTAATCAGGATGAAGGTGACTAAACTGGTTAGTTGGACAATTATAGGAACTTGGTGTTGGGCCAGTCCTGGGGCATTGATTTCTACCCATACCCTTGAATCTTTGTTGTATAGTCCACCCATATCTTTTGATTGGGGACAGGACTTTGAGATAGAAGGTATTCTCTGACAGCAGATACCGGTACCCTCCTTCACTGTTCACTGTCCGAGAAGGGATCCCAGCAGATGTCACAGAAGGAGAAGCCTTACTGTGACCTACCTATGGAGACCCCTCAGACAGAGGCTTGCTGATTTCTCTCTGGGTGGCACTTCTAACCATCTGCCACACAGAAAGTATGCCTTGGGGCCTTGAATTATCTTCAAGGTCCATACCTCCTGAGACAGCAGTCTGCTCTGAATTGGGATTGGAGGCTTGGTCTCTCTTGGGCCTCCAGAAGTTACTAGTCCCATCTAATGAGAGTAAAGACCACCGAACCACAATTTGGGGGCATTAAGCAAGCTTTATTTTCGGTCAGACAAGGCTATCTCCCTAAAGTGGGGTTTGAGAAAATGGCATTGAACATAGGAGAAACTAATATAGCTTAAAAACCACAAGACTGGAGGATTTCCCAGGGCTCTGGTTACCTAGGAATTTGGCAGAATGTCTTATCAGGGTGGAATTAAGGTATAGGATGTGGAACATGTCAAATTCCAGAAAATGGGTCAAGATTTAAGTTATACAGAAAACTGGAAGGAATTTATCTTGACCTTGTAACAAGGTGGCTTCTAATCTTAAGATTGAGTCAGGCTGGTCCATCAAAATAAAATAGCTACTAGGCAAAATGCAGATTTAACAATTAGTTTTCTGCTCCAAAAAAAGGAAACATGACCGATCATTTACAATAAATTCAGTAAGCCATTAAATACACACTGTTTCACAGTTACAGTAGGGAAACAAAAATGAAGAAATAGCATGTACATATAGCTGGGTATGAGGAGCTTTACCTTTTTAGATACCTTCAGGGAAAGTACTGTATGGAGTGTGGGGAATGCAGTTTTGGAAACATCTACGTTTTTTGCTTCTTTTTTTTCCTTCCTTCCTTCCTTCCTTCCTTCCTTCCTTCCTTCCTTCCTTCCTTCCTTCCTTATTTTGTTTGTTTGTTTGTTTGTTTGATGGATAGATTTTCAAAAGAGGTTTTCTCTTTGTAGTCCTGGCACTTGCTTTGTAGACTAGGTTGGCCTCGAACTCAGTGGCCTGCCGGCCTCTGCCTCTCTGCTGCTACGACTAAAGGTATGTGCCACCACCACCTGCCTCCTTTATATGGTGCTATGTAAAAAGGATTCTATGTTGTTTACTTTTGTGTGTTTTTTGTTGTTTTGGGTTTGTTTTTTTGTTTGTTTGTTTGTTTTGTTTTGGTTTGGTTTTTTTTGGTCAGCATCGAGTTACAGCTACAAGAACTAGGTCCTGTCATTCGTAGTGGTGTCTACTCTCATCTTGAAGCATTTGTGCCATGCAATAAGGAAACACTGGTAAAACGTCTAAAGAAGTTACATCTTAATGTTCAGGTAAGTGGAAGAGTAATTTCTACATCTACCAGTAAGCAAGAAAATGTTTGCTCAGAGCCTTTGCACATCTGTCACTTTATGATTCTATCTTTAATATGGTTGCATATCTTTAATAAACATGGGATGTTACTAAAGGTGTTTGAGAGCCCCTTCTTTAGGGTTGGCAAGATGGCTCAGCAGGTAAAGGCACTTGTCAAGCAAGCCTACCAATATTGTCCTCTGAACTTCATAAATATGCCATGGCATGAGCAATAACATACACATGTACACATACACACACATATGTGTGTGTATGTGTGTGTGTGTGTGTGTGTGTGTACATAAATCTTTTTAAATTTTATTTCAACATGAGAAATACTGATTCCTAAGGCATAGATTCTTGGACTAGAAAGTCAATATAGTAGGCATCACAAACAATTCTTTTTTTTTTTTTTTTTTTATTTTTCAAGACAGGATTTCTCTGTGTAGCCCTGGCTGTCCTGGAACTCACTCTGTAGACCAGGCTGGCCTCGAACTCAGAAATCCGCCTGCCTCTGCCTCCCAAGTGCTGGGATTAAAGGCGTGCGCCACCACCGCCTGGCTCAAACAGTTCTTTATTAAGGCATTGATTTCTGTTAACAAAGAGGCTTTTTTGAGTTGAGAAATTATAGTTTCTTCTTGATTCAAAGCAAGTTAATGAATAAAGAAATTATATTGCGGGCTGACGAGATGGCTTAGCAGGTAAGAGCACTGACTGCTCTTCCGAAGGTCCTAAGTTCGATCCCAGCAACCACATGGTGGCTCACAACCACCCGTAATGAGATCTGACGCCCTCTTCTGGTATGTCTGAAGACAGCTACAGTGTATTACGCCAGCAAGCAGAGGTCCTGAGTTCAATTCCCAGCAGCCACACACATGATGGCTCATGGCCATCTTTACAGCTACAGGGTACTCATACACATAAATAAAAATTTTAAAAAAATCTTAAAACTCATACACATAAATAAAAATTTAAAAAAAATCTTAAAAACAAAAATTGTACTGCTATGTCATATCTTGTATTTTTGCTGGCAACTTCAGACATTGACAGTTGGAGCCAAAATTCAAATGACAAAATGAGTAACTGATAAAATAGAACTAGAAGTAGAAACATTTTTTAGTTTTTGTTTTTTGAAACAGGAACTCACTACATAGTTTTGGCTGGCCTGGAACTTACTATAGACAGCAGGTTGACCTTGAAATCACAGAGATCCAGCAGCAGTGCTGGGATTGAAGGTATGCACCACCATACTCGACCCAGAGAAACACCATTTGCATAGTATAAAACACTTTATTTTCCTTTTTGAAAAGGATATAAGACCTAAACTAGCTCAGGGTTTACATTTGGGTATTGGAACTTCAGGCCTTCACCATTTTGCTTGTTTTTGTTAGTATGTATTTTTATTTTCTGTATGAATATTCTTCCTGTGTATGAATATTCTGCCTGTGCATGTACCATGAATGTTCATAGTGCCCACAGAGGGCAGTGTTAGCTTCCCTAGAATTGGAGGCCAAGGTTGTTGCTGAAGTAAAAAAGTGAAAAACAAAGTTCTGGAAATGTAGAAATAAAGTAAAATAAGGGGGCCATGTTCCAGCTCCTGTAAGCAGCAAGCAGTGTGAAAACAAAGTTTTACAGTAGCAAGCAGCAGCTTCAGCCATTTGGCTAAGTGTTTTCTGAGAAGGACTGAGAAGCTGTGTTCCAGAGATAGCCAAGGATATGGTGTAAAAACAAAGTTTTGGTGGTCAGAATATTGAGTCAGAATGACCAGGCTAAGACCAGACAAAACAAAAATAACTGGTGGTCACAATGACGTTAAGGTCCACGAAAACAAGATTAGCAGTTCTAGGAATAACCCTCCAATCCCTCCCTGTGGTGAATTTCGAAAAAGACCACAAACTGTCACCCTGACCTTGCTGATGACAATCTCCCCTACCACCTAGTTACTCAGCCCCTTCCCAGGGACTTTACAAGGCCAAGCAAGTACAGAGCTGGATAGGGAAGTTGGCTGACTAAGCCAAGAACAACCCCCTGAACAAGCCAACCAATGCCTGATGAGATCCTTTGTCCTGTGTTCCACCAACCGAGTAAGCCAGCTAGCTTTGTTGAAGAAATCTGCCCTCTGTAAATTATAAAAGATGTGTGCTTTCTGAGTTCCGGGTTGACCCTCTCTGTGAGGGTGGGTAACCCTACGTACGTGGATCAATAAGCCTCATGTTATTGCAGCGATCTATTGTCAATCTGTGTTCTCTGAGTTGAGCCAAGATTACAGCAGTTGCTAGCTGCCATGTGGGTTAGGGGAATAGAATCTGAGTCTATCTCTCCCGGGTGTTTTCCTTTTCTTTTTTTTCTTTCCTCTTCTCTTCTCTTTTCTTCTGAGATAGGTTCTTCCTATGTAGCTCTGGCTGGCCTAGGACTGGCTATATAAGTCAGACTGGATTAAAGTCATAAACAACCATAACTGGCTGTTGCAGGAAATATTTAAAAAAGAACCCACCAACTCTCAGCAGAGCCAGGCCACGCTCTCACACTCCTGCTACCACAGCTAATCCTCTGGGGCTAGTCCCCTCCAGGTGATCCCACTCTTTGGCCCACCAACTCCCTGCCCCGAGTGGCACAGGGCTCCCGCAGGGCCGTCTCTAGGACGGGGACCCCATGTTCCTCTTGCTTCCACGCATTGCCCCACGCACCTCTGGTTAGCCATCTCAACACTCAGTTACCTGGTAGAATTAAGACTCTCTAGCTTATAGTTAACCAATTAGATTTATATATTAATAATACCACATTTTACAAGATGCCAATACAATAATTTCAGAGCCAATTGATAGTGATAAAACTTTAACCCTATTCTAACCCTTAGATAACACCATGTCAGCCTCCATTCTGGTTCTTCTCCCCCTCCTCTCCCTAGATCTCTCTCCTCCCTCTCCAGCTCATAGCTCCACTTCCCTTTTCCTTAGGACTTTTGCTTTCTCCAGAAGGCCCATCTTGCTCCAGTTGGTTGGCTCTGGTCACTCCTGTAGCTGTCTCAGTACGGGTATTTGTGAGTCACCATGTGGTTGCTGGGATTTGAACTCAGGACCTTCGGAAGAGCAGTCAGTGCTCTTACCCACTGAGCCATCTCACAGTCCCCTGCCCCCTTGTTGGTATTTATATAAGCTTTGTCACACCACTTCTATCCCTAAACATTGTAAGCTTTACATTGTTTGAGTTTCATATAAGTAGAAACATTGTTTTCTTCAGTAACTTGCTTTCTAGCACTGTGCTATGCCTCACATGTATGTCTACATCTAAATCTGTTGCTACTGATGTGTATAAAGTTCTCTATTATATGAATATCTCTCATTTAGCTTTTGTTTTCTGTTTATGGATAAACACCTGATATTTTCCAGGGAGGTTGTCTTAATTACATAATTCTTCAAGAAACCTTGATAGTAAATGTTGAGATTTTTAAAAAATAGTATGTTATTCCATACTATTTGTTTATTGGTATCATGGAATAGATAACATGATTTGTAGTCATTTTCATGTTCTAAATATATCTTTTATCAAAAATTATAATGGTGGTTTTTGTTTTTTGTTTTGGACTTGGGGTGCAGCTCAGGGGTAAAGATTCACTCACTTCGTATGCCTGAGTCTCTGAGTTCAGCCCTCATTATAAAAAAGCAAAGAGAATCAGTGAAGAAACATTTAAAATATTTCTGGGCTTATGAGAGTAAGAAAGATTTTAAACACTTAAGTTTATGCTATTTGCAAGATGAAAATGCTATTGGCTGATTTAAGGTGTCAGATATAAAATTCTTTCTTTCTATGCTGAGCTCATATGGAGAAGAGTTTCTCTTTCTTCTTTCATTTGTCCTGAACTTAATTTTTGCTTAAAGCAAACCTTATAATTGCTAACATCAGCTAAGAGAGCAGGATGTTCACATGCTGTTGGTAGTCGCCAGTTGTGAAGTGTAGTATTTCAGAATAGTGTCATCTTTGGGTCTATCTTCTAGCCAGGAGTTGAACAGCAGTCTGGGCAATGTCCCTCCCTTTCTCTAGGTTATTTGCATTACAATTCATTCATAAAGCTTATTGACCAAATCTTGGACTCATGCTTAAGAATATGAAGTAACAGGCAAAAACTGGGACCCTGCTTAGTGAGACACAATCATCCTAATTTTGTCTCCAATGTGCCTTTTAACAAATCAGTGCTGTTGAAGAAATAGCCATGCTAGATAATCATTTCAGGTCTATAATCAATATGTGAAATGTGATTTCACTATTTAGGATCTGCTTATAGAGTAAGTTTTGTTAGGATGTTTGAAAAAATTCCAACTATATCCCCTTTCCCCTCTAGGATGATCGTTTAAGAGAACCTCTGCAGAAACTGAAGCTGGCTGTTAGCAACGTCATGCCTGAACAGCTGTTTAAATACCAGGAGGACTGCCAGGCTCGCAGTCAAGCAAAATGTGCCAAGTATGTACCTCTATTTTGGGCTGGCTTTTAAAAAAGACACTTTTAGCTTATGTTTGTAAGTAGTCCTCATCCTTGTGAAACCATGTATGTCACTGAAATGATATAATTGAAATTTTCCTAATTGTTACTCACCACTCAACTGTTTTGCTGTTAAAAGCACAAGGCTTTAGCTGGGCGGTGGTGGCGCACGCCTTTAATCCCAGCACTTGGGAGGCAGAGGCAGGCAGATTTCTGAGTTCGAGGCCAGCCTGGTCTACAGAGTGAGTTCCAGGACAGCCAGGGCTACACAGAGAAACCCTGTCTCAAAAAAACAAAACAAAACAACAACAACAACAACAACAAACAACCCAAAAGCACAAGGCTTTATCTGGTTAATATCCATATTAACAAAGCAAGAACCCAGCGGGGCAAGATGGGACACGCCTATAATAGCAGCAATTGGGAGGTTTCAACAGAGTCATTCAGGTTCCAGACTAGCCAGTACTTCAGACTGAAATGCTGTCTCAAAAAGAAAAAAAAAAAAGAAAAAAAAAGGCTAAGCACTGATGCTGGTTAGGCATGTTACATGCTGACCAATCCGATTAAGCCGGGGCTGGCACAGATAGCTTTTGACCTAGGGGATGAGCATTTGTACCTCTTCATTGTAGCTCAGAGGTCTATTTACTCAGCCCCTTTATGCTAGTTCAAAATTCACCATAATTGTGTGGAAATATAGCTTCTTGTTTGTTCTCTTTTGAGTAAACATTTGGCCGAGCAACTCTGAATATTGTGAATTCTAGGTGAAAACTTCATAAAATGTTTTTCATTTTTCAGGTTGCAAGCAGATGAAGAACGGGAAAAAAATGGATCCGATGATGATGATGATGAAAAACCAGGGAAGCGAGTCATAGGCCCACGAAAGAAATTCCACTGGGATGACACCATCAGGTAAGCTCTGTCAGTCTCACTTAGTCAAAGGCAGAGTGAGAAGAAGAATCTGCCTCAGAAGAGGACTAGCCTGGGAGCAGTCAGAGACTAGTTAGTTAGTGTGCAAGAGAACAACGCACAGATGCTGATCTGTTGCAGTCACCTCAGGCTTTTAGGGCTTGGTTTCTATGTAACACATTCAATCAGCTATTGAGTGGAGTGGAGCTGTTCTGGTTGCAGAGGACAAGCATGTAATAAATATACTTACTCTGTGAACTGTTTGCAGAGGACAAGCATGTAATAAATATACTTGTGTGACGCCTTTAATCCCAGCACTTGGGAGGCAGAGGCAGGCGGATTTGTGAGTTCCAGGCCAGCCTGGTTTACAGAGTGAGTTCCAGGACAGCCAGGGCTACACAGAGAAACCCTGTCTCAAAAAACCAAAAACAAAAAAATACACACACACACACACACACACACACACATTAGCTAATATTTTTTATTGTCACCAGATTTGTGTGCTTCAAAAATACCTGTTTTATTTTCTTTAGTTTCACAATTCAGATTTCTGTATCAATATATATTTTTAATCTATTTAGAACTTTGTTATGTAACCTTGTTGAGATCAAATTGGGATGCTATGAATTAGAGCCAAATAAAAGCCAGTCTGCTGAGGATTATCTTAAATCCTTCATGGAGACAGAGGTGAAGCCACTGTGGCCTAAGGGCTGGATGCAGGCAAGGTAAGAAATGTGCTTTTCTGGGATTTTGATGTTTTTTCTTGTCAATTTTATTAAATATATATTTGCACAAAAATGCACTATATTAATTTTGCTAAGAAATTACATTGAGGGGTGGGTGGGACGTGGGAAGATTTGGACAAAGGAAAGGAGAGGAGGAGTATAATCTCAAAAGATTATTTAAAGTAAGAATGTACGTGTTCAACATTCTATTCATATATAGTATTACACTCCAGAGCTCCACTGAGAGATCTCTATCTCAGTTAAACAACTAAGATGGAGACGTGGGGGGGGGGGGTAGATCATCACCACTTAACAAAACATATGGCTTGTGGAAATAGAAATAAGTATAAAGATTTTATTTTGTTTTTTAAATCAAATTTTTTTCTTTTTGCTTCTGAGTTTAATAGTAGGAATAAAGGTTGTGGGATGATGGTTATAAATTTGAGGGGCTTTTAATGCATAGAAAGAAACTACATACTGGATTTAGAGCAGAGCTTGATATGGTGGCACACGCTAGTAACACAGCACGAATGAGAATGATACAGAAGGGTTGCAGGTTTGAAGCCAGCCTGTAGTAGAGAGTTCCAAAGCTTGGGCTTTGTAGTAAAACCCATCTTAAGAAACACAAAATCACTGGTCATAGTGGTGCACACCTCCAGTCTCAGTACATGGGAAGCGGAGGCAGGAATCTCTGTGAGTTCAAAGCCACCTGGGTCTACACGGAACAAACTGACCTTGAACTCACAGAGATCTGTGTGCCTTTACTTCCTGTGTACTGGAAGTCACCGCCATGCCTAGCTGAAGTAATTTTAAGAGAATAAAAAAACCAAACTTGGCTGTCAACCTATCATCTTTTTTCTTTTGTTTTGTTTTGTTTTTCAAGACAGGGTTTCTCTTTGTAGCCCTAGCTGCTTTGACATTCTCTGTGTAAACCAGACTGGCCTCAAAGTCAGACATCTGCCTGCATCTGCCTCCCTAGGGCTGGGCTTAAAGGCGTATGTCACCAGCGCCCAGCATCAACCTTTTATCTTAAAGTAACATAAACCTTTTCTGTTGATTTGTTTAAACTTCTAAATAAAAAGAAACCATATAAAGCTTTTCATGAAAAACATTTAATAAAGTTGTTAATACTTTTGTTTGGTAAATAAATAAAAATCAAATGATTAAGGATTTTGAGTTCAAGGTCAACATGACCTATATAATACTACATTTGAAGCTAGTCTGGGCCACACAGCAAGATCTTGTATATAAAACAAAAACAGAAAGTGAAGCAGTTACCATGTTACTTACTATAAAAATAATGTTGTCTTTTAATGTTTCCAGAATGCTTTTTAAGGAGAGCCGGAGTGTACATAATCATCTTACTTCTGCTCCGTGAGTAAATCCTGGTTCCAGATTTCTCCGTTTTTTTTTTTATTCATGTTATGGCTTTAAGAAACAAAGATGAGGCTCGAGAGATGGCTCAGTGGCTAAGAGCACTGACTGCTCTGCCAGGGGTCCTGAGTTCAAATCCTAGCAACCACATGATGGCCCATAACCATCTGTTATGAGATCCTATGCCCTCTTCTAGTGTGTCTGAAGACAGTGACAGTGTAGTCATATACATTAAATGAATAATTCTTTAAAAAAGAAAAAACGAAGATGTTTACTAAAATATGTTGATTGGCATAGGTAAAACTTAAGTCTACGTTTAGGTTATCTCTCTGTTGCCGCCCTTCCTTTTGTTTAGTCTTTGTATTGTTTGGACTGGTGACTTTGGAAACAGTCTTGAGAGGCTCTCCCAGTCCAGGTTGGTCGTCTTCTATGAGGACTAATGCAGGCAGCTTAGATTAGGCCTCTTGTTCTTACTGTCTACGTGTACGACTACATCTACGTGTATGACTACTACAGTGCTCTTCCTTGTGTACACAGAAATGGATATTTCCTTAGTAAAAATAAAAATCAAATTTCTAGGTCTACAAAAGGTTTCCGTGGATAAAAGCACTTGCCTTATAAACCTGAATTGGAGCCCTAGAACCCAGTGGCGAAAGGAGAAAAGCAACTCCTGAAAGTTCACTCCTGATCTCCATGTATGGACTGAGGCATGTTTATATGTATACACAGACACATAGTCATGAATAAAATCAAATTTTAAAAAAATGTTAATACCAGAAGTTAAACACAGGTCCCATTATATGCTCGGATGGTACTCTTCTACTCAGCCACATGCTTAGTACAGTGAGACTCTCATTAAAGAATGAGCCTTTATTCTCCTAATACATAGGAGAATGCCAGGTATTGTTTGTGGTTGCTTTGGGGGCTACAAATTGATCCCCTGGGAAAATATCTCAGTTCATTAAGTACTTACCCACAATATATAAGGCCCTTGGTTTTATCACTAGCACTTACAAAAAGGGTTATTGATATATATAAAGTTATCAAGCTATACTTTGCTTAGCACTTTAATGTACTTTTAATTATCATTTTGGGGATGATATTATAAAACTGCTGCTCTCCTTCTATACATGCAGTTAGAAGAAATGAAATTTTTAGTATATAGAAAGTACACTGTTGCCCGGCAGTGGTGGTGCACGCCTTTAATCCCAGCACTTGGGAGGCAGAGGCAGGCAGATTTCTGAGTTCGAGGCCAGCCTGGACTACAGAGAGAGTTCCAGGACAGCGGGGGCTACACAGAGAAACTTTCTCTCGAAAAAACAAAAAACAAAAAAAACAAAAAAAAGAAAAAAAGAAAGGACACTGTTAGTTTATTATCAGAGAGCTGTTGTATTTCAGTTATTCTGTTTTCTCGTAAGACAGTCTTGCTTTGTTGCCCAGTCTGATCTTAATGGGCTCCATGTGACCCTCCTGCCTCTGCTTCTCAAGTAGCTCAGATCAGGAGTGCATGCCACTACATCTGGCACCCATCCATGCTGGGAGTTGAGCTAGCTCCATTGTTACTGCTACCTTTTTGTTTTGTTGTATGTATGCATTTATGTATATACATTTGTTTGTGTTTTTATGAGAAAATAGGATAGATAAGCCAGGCAGTGTTGGTACTTTTGATCCCAGTACTGGGGAGGCAGAGGCAGGTAAATCTCTGAGTTTGAGGCCAGCCTGGTCTATGGAGTGAGTTTCAGGACAGCCCAGGCTACACAGACAAAGCAGCCTGTATCAAAAAAAAAAAAAAAAAAAAAAAAAAAAAAAAAAAAAAAAAAAAAAATTAAAAAAATTAAAAAAAAGAAAAGAAAGAAAAAATAGGTAAATATGCCTGTTTTAATGCTCTACTACCTTCCTCCTAAAAGAGCATGGAGAGTTACTGTTGACTTCTTCAAAGTGCATAATATTGCCAGGTGTTTCACGTCGCTTCCTAAATGTTCAAAGTTTCTTGCTTTATTTATTTTGAAACAGAGTCTCACTATACAGCCCAGGCTGGCCTGAATCTTACGGTGTTTTCTTCTCACCTTTTAATTAATTAATTTATTATCATTCTAACAATTTTTATTTGATTTTTGCAATTAAAAATAAATTTTAATACATTAATTTTTTTTCTTAAGTAAAATGTCATTAATAACCCATTTCCCTAATTCGCATTTGGTATACCTTGACGCTCTTTCCCTCCATATAATTGTAAGTTCTTACCAATCCTTTGAAGTCAGCCTCCTTAGGCAACTGGTTTTGAGTTATTTTATGTTGTGTGATTTTTAATTTTTTCTCATCTATTTTTTTTGTTAGTAATTATTTGGCCTTTTAGTCCATTTGAATTAGAAAAATATTGCTAAGGTATCCCAGGTGAGCTGAATACTTACATGTAGTTCTGCCTCCAAGGATGCTTCTCAGTAGTGATAAGACAGTAGTGTTCTGTAATCTGTAACATAGAACTGCTTTTGAAATGACCTTCATTGTAATCTTTTATTATAGGGCAAAGAAAAAGGTGATTCCTGCATCAAAACCCAAAGTCAAGGTAAGAGTCCAACAAATCTGTAGTTGGTCTTAATCGGTGAGTGTTGAATGGATTTTTAAGATGAAAAGAACATATGCTATTTAGGAAAGATTAATAGACACTGTGCTAAATTCCTTGATTTCAACTTCTAAAAGTCTATTTGAAAAATAGATACTTGGAGCAGTGGGAATTTTGCATACATTAATTCTATATAGAAATATTGGATAAAATGAAACAAATGTCTTTTAAAAACGTAGTTGTCTGGGCATACTTGTATGTGTCTTTAATCCTAGCTCTCAGGAAGCAGAGGCAGGCATATCTCTGTGAGTTCAAGGTCATCCTGTTCTACAGAGATAGTTCTAGCATAGCTAGGGCTACATAGGGAAACTCTGTTCCAAAAAAACATAGCTAAGATTGTAAATAGAAATGAGAAAGTCTGCAGTCAAAGAGAAGCCCAGTTGATAGTCTGTTGCCGAGGCCTCACTGTCCTTGGAAAGACTACCCACACCCATCACTTTATGGAGAGACTACATATGGAGTGAAACATTATGGTTTCTTTTCACTTTATTTTCAGAGTATAGCAGGTAGGATTTTCTGGGTTAGTACAAATCCGAAATAGAAAAGAAACCAGTGTAAAACAGGGCCCTGAGGGGGATGGAGAGATGGCTCAGCATTTTTTCTAAAGGTCCTGAGTTCAATTTCCAGCAACTACATGCTAGTTCACGACTATCTGATAGGATCTGATGCCCTCTTCTGGTGTGTCTGAAGGCAGCAGACTACTCACATACATAAAATAAATAAATCTTTAAAACACAAAAAGCAAAAAAACAAGGCCCCGAAAGAATTACATCTTTAGTTACAGATGAGAAGAAGCAGCAGCAGTAGAGAAATGAATGAAGACAGTTACATCTTGGCCAAGGGTCTAGATTAGAGAAGAACAGTCCTTCCTGAAAATGTCCCCTTTGTTAGGACTTTAATTTGCATTACTTGGCAAAGCCTTAAAGGTGGAAATAAAAATAGGTTTTGTGCCATGTAATGTTTCACATCTTAGGCTTACTTGTCAGTCAAACATATATGCTGCAGACAGAATATAGACTTTGCATGACAGAAGTCAGTGCTTAATCTCACCACCACAGAAAAGACCCAGGATAATAGTAAACAAAAAATAAAACAAAACATAAAAACACAAAGAACAAGCAGAAAAGCTATGAGCTTACTGTCTTCTGCCTGAAATATAAACTACATGGGGGGAGAGGTATACATTAGTACAGGTTAGAATCAGTGGACACTACAAACAATTAAATCCCCAAGAGGACAGGCCATAAATTTGTTAATTTAGAACATAAAATTACCTGGGCATAGTGGTGCTAATCTGTAGTCCCAGCACTCTGGAGAGAGAGACAGAAGAATTGCAGCAAGTTTGGGGCCAGTCTGTCTTTTACATAACTCCAGGTCACTCAGGGATACGTACACCCATCCCCATCACTGCTCCTACCTTCGAGAAAAAAGAACATAAAATAATTTTGACAGTGCTAAGGAGAAGCTGGATTGTGAGCCCTCCCACATTTCTTCTGTTCTTCAGCCAGGAACAAGTCTTCCTTCACTACTAAAATGAATATTTAAGGTAGAAAGTAATGAAAAGCAGACGTAGCCATAACATGGATAGGGCTCATTTGATAAGTGCTTGCTTTAGCATCCTTGAACCCTCACATCACATAAAGCAGGCATGGTAGTTCATGACTGTACTCCCAGCATTCAGGAGGTGGAGACAGGAGCATCAGAAGTTCAGGCTGATCCTGGGCGTGATGGAGTTGGAGGTTAGCTTGGGATAAAGAAGGTGCTGCCTCCCCAAAGAGATAATTAAAACAGAAACTTTGTGCTGGTGATGCCTTTGATATTACTGCCTCCACCTCAGCCCTCTAATGCTGGCGTTTTAGTAATCGTGTGCTTGGACTGTCAACATGTGCAAGCATGTGTCCCATGTTAACCCATCAGCTGAGCAAGCAGTGACCCTAACGGGGTCCTACCCACACGTGTAGATAGTAAGGCTTTTACACTGGAGTTGTTGGAATTAAAGTTTAGGACAAGTGCTGTGGAAGTCCAAGTGTGACAGCATTCTTAACAGCTTACTTACTGTAACACCGTAGGCGGTGATGGTAAAGACCCTTCCTGGTCGTTCTTTCCCCACTATGCTGAAGGTAAGTGATGTGGCTGTATACAGCAGTGTATAAGACTCGGGGTTTGGGACCTTTTCATTCTAAGGAACTAATAGCACCTCTGAAATGTTGATTTGTGCAGTAGTTTTGTCTTTATCTTAAACTTGAAATCTAGCACTTTATATTACTCTCAACAAATAAGTGGTTGCTCTTTAACTTGCTAATATTTTTTCTCTGAATATTTTAAGCTACAATTCTCTTAACTCTTCCTTGAATTTTAAGAAAGTTAATTTAACAGACAGTATTCACTTAGATGTTTAGCATTTTAATTACTGATACCTTCATTTTCTTAGGATAGTAGACTTACACTTAAGATTTAGACGAGTGTGTTCTCACTTGTAGGAAACAGTAAGCACATATTTGATACATTACAAATGGTGTCCATCAAGATGAGGAGAATGATTTAAGTATGATTGGGTAACTCACTAGTTTCCTAGTATACCAGTGGTTGGGAATTATAGAAATAGAGGGAAGCAGAGAGCCAGAGCCAGCACCCCAGCAAACCTCTTCAAACAAGAGGCCTAGTCCTGATAGAGAAGTACAGTCCCTTCCAAGCACCAGGACAATGGAAATGTCTGACGAGCTGGGACTGACATAGGTTCTGAAATCCTGATTTAGTTGGAGTTAACGAATGATGTCAGTTAGTGTCCTTTAGCCCCATTTTCAGGTCCTGATAAGATGACTTGCAAGGACATGGTGGTGTAGTATGTCACACACTGTTACTTGGTGAGCTAGGTAGAGTACTGTCTTAATGTTATTTTGGTTTTGGCAGTCGTTTCAAGATTTCTAGCTTTAAAATAAAGGGCCCAGTACTGTGGCATATGAGTTTTGTTTTGTTTTGTTTTGCTTTGTTTTTCTTTCTTGGTTTTTCGAGACAGGGTTTCTCTGTATAGCCTTGGCTGTCCAGGAACTCACTCGGTAGACCAGGGGCATATGACTTTTATATCACTACTTGGGAGGCAGAGGCATTTACATCTTTGTGAGTTCAAGGCCAGCCTAGTCTATATAAGGAGTTCCAGAACAGGCAAGGCTATAAACAAATCTATATTAGAACAAACAAAATAATCAAAAGTTAATAATTTTAATCATCATAAGAATTTCTTAGTCTTATAAAAACTAAATTTAAAATTTGTAAATTAACTCTATATTTTTTTCTAATATAATGCTACTTATGCTAGGAATGTAGCCCCAAAAAAGACCCAAAAGTTCCTGCATCCATGGTGGCTTCAGGTGGTGGTCCCTCCACAAGCTCCAGCACATCCATCGTTGCCCCAGCCAGCTCTAGCTCAGCACCAGCCCAAGAAACCATCTGCCTTGATGACTCCCTGGATGAAGACCTTGCTTTCCCCTCAGCCTCACTGGATCTTGTATCTGAAGCTTTAGCTGTCATCAACAATGGGAACAAGGGCCCCTCAGTTGGTTCAAGGCTAAATGTGCCAACTACAAAACCTCGTCCAGGACTGAGAGAAGAAAAGCTAGCAAGTATCATGAGTAAGTTACCACTGGCTACTCCCAAAAAACTCGATTCTACTCAGACCGCTCACTCACCAAGTCTTATTGCTGGTCACACGGGGCCAGTACCAAAGAAACCCCAGGATCTAGCTCATACTGGTATTTCTTCAGGCCTTATTGCTGGTTCTTCAATTCAGAACCCTAAAGTTTCCTTAGAACCTTTGCCAGCCAGGCTACTCCAGCAAGGACTGCAAAGGTCAAGCCAGATACATGCTTCTTCCTCTTCACAGACTCATGTCTCCTCCTCCCAAGCCCAAGCTGCTGCCTCCTCTCATGCTCTGGGAACATCAGAGGCCCAAGATGCTTCTTCATTAACACAAGTAACAAAGGTGCACCAGCACTCAGCTGTCCAGCAGAACTATGTGTCTCCATTACAAGCCACCATTAGTAAGTCACAGACCAACCCAGTGGTGAAATTAAGTAATAACCCCCAACTTTCCTGTTCGTCCCAACTACTCAAGACTTCAGATAAGCCACTGATGTATCGTCTCCCTTTGTCTACCCCATCACCTGGAAATGGTTCTCAGGGGCCCCACCCCCTGGTTTCTAGGACAGCACCGAGTACCACTACCTCCAGTAACTATTTAGCCAAGGCCATGGTGTCACAAATCTCCACGCAGGGTTTCAAATCTCCTTTCTCAATGGCTGCATCTCCCAAACTTGCCGCATCTCCCAAACCTGCCACATCTCCCAAACCTTTGCCCTCACCTAAGCCTTCTGTTTCACCTAAGCCCTCTCTGTCAGCTAAGCCTTCAATATCTACTAAACTGATTTCTAAGTCCAACCCAACTCCCAAGCCTGCTGTATGCCCAAGTTCTTCTAGTTCAAACACACTAGTAGCCCAGAGTAGCCACTCCACAAGTAACAACCCTGTCCATAAACAGCCTAGTGGAATGAACATCAGCAGACAGTCTCCCACTCTGAATTTGTTGTCCTCAAATCGTACTTCTGGCCTTTCGACTACAAAAACTCTTCAGGCCCCTTCTAAACTAACAAACTCATCATCCACTGGAACTGTTGGGAAGAACAGCTTGAGTGGAATCCCAATGAATGTACCTGCCAGCAGAGGTAGCAACCTTAACTCAAGTGGAGCTAATAGGACTAGTCTATCTGGGGGAACAGGAAGTGGAACACAGGGTGCTACTAAACCGTTGTCTACTCCACATAGACCAACCTCTGCCTCAGGGTCTTCAGTGGTAACAGCCAGTGTGCAGGTATGTATGGACTGTGTATTTATATAATGAATGTAAGATTGAGCAAACTTTCTGAGTCACCTTAATGACTTTCCAGGTGATACATGGAAAACACATAGCACATGGTATGTGTTTAAAATGGGCTGATGACAACCTCGCCTTTGAAATGTTCTCAGTATTGACATCATATTACTGGGTGAAATTTTCATTGGAATGTGGGTTTTTATTTTTTTAACCAAGTATCATGTTAGGCCATGTGTATGGTGCCATACACCTGTAATTCTAGCACATGGAAAGCTGAAGCAGGAAGAACTCAAGTTGAAGGCCTGCCTGGGCTATATGAAGGGGATTCTCAGCTAACCTGGGCTGCATAACAGAATCTTAAAAAAATAAAACTTTAGACAGTGGGCACATTAGCTCAGTGATAGTCTGTTTAACACATGTGAAACCCCAAAGTCAGTCTCAAATACCAGGAAAAAATTATATTTACCTTAACATTTGTTTTCAAAAACAAAGCTTGAGTGGATATTTGAAACTTCATCTCTTACCCAGGCATGGTGGTGCACTCCTGCAATCCTAATTCTTGCAAGGTAGAGGCCAGATGTTCAGAAGTTCAAAGTTATCTTTGGTTACACGTCAGGTTCAAGGCCAGCATGAGCTGTATGACACCCTGTTGAGGGAAAAAAATCTCCAAAAACTCTTTCTCTCTCTTACTAAAAGCAAAAACAAAATATTAGTAATGCAGGTTTTTACTCGACTACCTTTTCTTCTGTCTTTATAAATGTGTGAGAGGGCATGATGTGCATATTGGATGCAGTGCTTAAGAAGGCCAGAAGATGGCGACAGATCCCCTGGAGCTGGAGTTACAGGCAGGTGTCAGCCTGACTTGGATGCTGGCAACCAACCTCTAGTCCTCTGAAAGAGCAACAAGTGCTCTTAACTACTGAGCTACCTTCTTTAGTTATTAAATCAAATTTATACATTTGTATTTTTTTTCTTTAAGCATTTATCCTCTCCAAAATTTTATTTTACATTAACCTTTTAGTTATGTATAATCCTGTCTGCTTAATGTGGAATGCCTACATACCACATCTTCTCAGTTTGTTAATTTTTAGTGTAAATTTGCCTCTCAATTAGTCAAGGCCTGTTTGCCGGAAGGGACATAAATAGTATTTCCTTCACCATTGCTGTTGCATACCTGATCACACCTTTGTGTGTTGTAACACTTACCTGAAAGTACACTTGCTGGCTCACAAACTGCCACTCAGAATTCCTTACATGGTATTTAGGATTATAGAAAAGTCTGAGGCTGTGATGATCATATTTTACCCTTTTATAAGTGATGTGTTTTCTCTGCTAAAAGTAGAAAATGTACCTTTTAATCCCAGTATTCTTAGACTATAGCTGTGTTTATCTAATGTCATTAATTTTGTACTTAGGACATAAAGAACCTCAGACCTGACTATTTTTTCAGCTCAAGAATATTATATTTTCAGTCAGTGAGATGGCTGAATGGGTAAAGATGCTTACTACCAAGTATAACGACTTGAGTTCGATCCCTGGGACCCACATGGTAGAAGGAGAACAGACTTCTGAAAGTTGTCCTCTGCCCTCCACACCCACATATCATGGCACAGTCTTCCTGTCCAAGAATAAATGTAATTTTAAGATTTTTTTTTTTTGATAAAAATAAAGACTATGTTATTCTGTGTTTGGTAGTTGTTTCTGATTCAGTGCTTTGTTTAGAGAGTAGACATTTGTATACAGACCTGCCTACCTGTCCCCGAAGCTGAGATTCCCAGCAAGTGCTATTACACCCAACCCGGCTGAGGGCC
>JADRCD010194899.1:3127-13932 GCA_019843815.1 Montemys delectorum | reverse complement strand
CCCATGCAATGACCACGAACTATTGGAGGCAATTCCCTTCCTCTCACTCGGTTTTCTCATGGCCTTTATAGTACCATTCATTTTTTAAAAGATTTATTTCTAATTTTTAACTGTGTGAGTGAGTATGCGTTTGAGTATGTGCATATGAGTGCAGCTGTCAGCAGAGGCCAGCAATGTTGGAATTATTGGTGGTTGTGAGCCTCCTGATGTGGGTACAAGAGCAACAAGCACTCTTTTCTTTTGGTTATTTTGTTTTGTTTTACTTTAGTGGGTTTTTTGTTTTGTTTTGTTCCCCCCCCCCCTCACTCGGCCCCTGCCTGCTCTGCCCCTAGAACAGTCAGTTTTCTTTTTTTTTCTTTAAGTATTTATTTATTTATTATATGTAAGTACACTGTAGCTGTCTTCAGACATTCTAGAAGAGGGCATCAGATCTCTTTACAAATGGGGTTGCTGGGATTTGAACTCAGGACCTTCAGAGGAGCAGTCAGTGTTCTTAACCTTTGAGCCATCTCACCAGTCCTCTTGTTTTGTTCTTTTAGACAGGGTTTCGCTATGTAGCCCTGGGTGTCCTGGAACTCACTCTGTAGACCAGGCTGGCCTCGAACTCCTTCCAAGTGCTGGCAGTGCACCACCATACCAAGTTTGCAGCAAGCGTAAAGACTGAGCCATTTTGCCCGGCAGTGGTGTCGCACGTCTTTAATTCCACCACGGGGAGGCAGAGGCAGACGGATTTCTGGGTTCGAGACCAGCCTGATCTACAGAGTGAGTTCCAGGACAGTTAGGACTACACAGAGAAACCCTGTCTCAAAAAACAAAACAAAACAAAACAAAACAAAACAAAACAAAAAAACTGAGCCATCTCTCAGATGCCCTGCACTGTTCCTTCTTACAGAAAGACTCTCTGTCTCTACTAAAATGAGAACCCACCAGCACCATCGCATGGCTCGATAGAATAACATCTCTCAGATCCAACCAAGCACCCTCTGAGTCAGGAACTGCCCTTTAGCACGGTTTCTGAGATCACAGTGACATTAAAACTCCAGAAGCCCTAATTTGTCACGTCTACTTTCTGTTCTCGAGGTTTTCTTTAATACACTTCACTAAATCTGTCCTCTGTTTTCCTATGAAACAGTTCTTTTAAATCTTACCAGTTTTCTCTGTGAGGTTAAACCCAAAGGTCACTTTCCCTTCTCTGGTTTCCGTTTTGCTAGCACCTCCATCACTTGAGATAGATGCCACTCCCCATTCCTTCAAGCACCCTCAGTAACATAGTCTCCTCTGGTTTAAGGCCATACATAGCACCTGTGGGTAGGAGAGCTCATGGTTCCAAGTTCAAGGCTTAGGACAGATAGGAAACATGGAACAACTCCAGAGTTTCCTGGGAAGTCAAGACAAGGTTTCTCTGTGTAGCCCTGGCTGTCCTGGAACTCACTCTGTAGACCAGGCTGGCCTCGAACTCAGAAATCCACCTACTTCTGCCTCCCAAGTGCTGGGATTAAAGGCGTGCCCCACCACCGCCTGGCAGAATCCATGTGATTGCTGGGATATGAACTCAGGACCTTCGGAAGCCCCATACAAATCACCAATTTGTTCATTGACACTGGGTACATACATGTCAGGTATGCCAGATAAACCATCAAATCAGTCTACTAGTGAAGATTTGTTGAACACAAGGTACAAAGCCCATAGTAAAATGTTTCCATCGTAGCTTGGCAGGTAGTGTCTATTACCCGCTGAGCCATCTTGCCTTTTTTTTTTGTTTTTTTTTAATCACTCTTTCTTAACAGTGGAGATTCCCACTGTTCGGTACCTTTAGCTTCTCACTTTTTCTAATCTAACATGCCTCAGTGTAAGCTCCCTGAGAACAAAATCCATACCTCACCTACCTCTGTATCCCTTAGTCACAAGAAGTTCCTCATTGGTAAAGATTCAGTAAGCACTTATCAAGGAGAATTTTCCTATATACACAAGGGCCTAGGATATTTCTTTCCAAGATAATGTATGTATGTATGTATGTATGTATGTATGTATGGAGACAGGATCTACATAGCCCTGGGTGAGCTGAAACTGTCTATGTAGCAGAAGATAGCCATAAACTCAAAAAAAATTTTTCCAGCCTCAGACTCCCAACTGCATGAGCTGCCATGCCCAGGAACAGGCTTAGCCCTGCTGGTTCTTGGGTGCTAGAAACCTATCTCCAGCAAGATGATCACATAGCGAATCTCCTGATGCTGTCTCACAAAGAGTCTAAGGTGTGGATGAGAGAAGAGGTGGTTGGATACCCATTGGGCTTGCAAATGGTACCCAGTGAAAGCCACAGAACACCCAGCAGAGAGACCGTGAAGAACCCAGTATACAGTGGATGATGAACCGAGACAGCATATCTATATTCCAGCCAGTGTGACTTTCTCTCTTCCTTTGCATCTCGGCTCCAATGAGGGCATCACTCAGAGGTCTTCCCTGGTCATCCCTTTTGAAGCTCATTTTCTAGCACCCAAGAACCAGCAGGGCTAAGCCTGCATTTATTTATTCACGGTGCTTTGTTTCCATCATTTTAAATTTGCTTTACAGTAGCCTGAAGTGATTTGCTCCAGTGTTTCTGCTGTTCACGTCTCACCCCATTCTCAGAGAAGTGGTCTGGCACACATTTTATGCTTGGTACATATTTGTAGGGTGAACAAATTTGTGAGTAAAGACAGCCTGAGAACACGACGGAGTCTTTGACCTGGAACTTCTGTCAAGAGTTAAATCTAATATTTTATATTATTAAAATTATTAAATTCATATTAACTGAGGTGGGAGATGCCTCAGTTGGTTAAGGCACCTGTCACTGAGCTGGATGACCTAAGGTCTAGCTCTAGAACCTACATGGTGAAAGCAAAGGAGAAGGTCATCATCCTTGAACCTACACACATGAGCTAGCACACTCAATGTCCCCTAGAATAAATAAAGTAAACTAAGGAAGGAAGCAGATAAGTAAACAAATAAATAAACAAATAAAATGAATGTAATATGAAGAAGAGAATTGCAAGCTCAAGGCTAGCCTGGGCTACATAGTGAGTTGCAGTCCATCAGTCCATCAAAGGCTACATGCTGAAACTTCATATCAAATTCAAAGCAAGCCACGTGATGGTTGCTGGTGGTGGTAGTGGTGCATTCCTTCAATCCCAGCACTCAGGAGGTAGAGGCAGGTGAGTCGCCAAGTTTGAGGCCAGCCTGTTCTACATTACAAGTTCTAGGACAGCCAGAGCTACACAAAGAACCCCTGTTCAAAAAACAAACAAAACAACAATAACAAAAACAAACAACATCAGCAACAAAAACCAAACCATCTTCCAAATCCAAACCCAAACCCAACCTCTAAACAAACCCCAACTTGGTAATGAAGAAATGTTGAGAAGGGTGCCGATTGCTTCCATGGGCTATCGACAGCCAATGAAAATCTTGGGGAGAGGTCTTTCACATCTTGAAATGAAAAATGTTTTAGACACTACCTACCAAGCTACGATGGAAACATTTTACTATGGGCTTTGTACCTTGTGTTCAACAAATCTTCACTAGTAGACTGATTTGATGGTTTATCTGGCATACCTGACATGTATGTACCCAGTGTCAATTAACAAATTGATGATTTATATGGGGCTTCAGAAGTGGACAAAGGACAACACACAGTATTTTTTTTAATTATTTATTTATTCTTTCATATGTCGTATCTCAGCTACAGTTTTCCCTCCCTCCTCCCTTCTCAGGCCCTCTCCTGGAATTTCCATCTTCCCATGATCCACTCAGACTCCATTTCCCTTCAGAAGAGGGTAGGCCTCCAGGGACATCAACCAAACGTGGCATATCAGGATGCAGTAAGACTAGACCCCTCCCCTCATGGGGCCGGACAAAATAACCCAGCTGGAGGAAAAGGGCTCCCAAAGCAGGCAAAAGCCACAAAGACAGTCTCTCCGTTTTCACTGTTAGGATCCCACCAAAACACAGGATATACAATTATTAACACATATGCAGAGGGCTCAGGTCGGACTCCTGCAAGCTCCCTGATCCAGTCGGGTCAGTCTCCGTGAGTCGCTCATGAGCCCAGGTTAATTGACCCCATGGGTTTTCTTGCGGCTTCTTTGACCCCTCTGGCTCCTACAGGAGCTCCACCTAGTGTTGGCTGTGGGTACTTGCATCTGTTTCCATCAGAGCTGGCTGAAGCCTTCTCAGATGACAATGGGCTAGACATTAAGAGTATAGAATATCATTAGGAGTCATTTCATTGACTTTTTTTTTTCTGGACAGTCGTGTTTGGTTCTCCCCTAGGTCCCTCGGCTATCCAGCCTCTGGTCTCTGCCTTCAATGCAAGGGTAGGCTCCTTCTCATAACATGGTCTCAAACTGGACCAGTCCTTGGTTGACCACTCCACTTCACTCCGTCAATTTCTTTCTTTTTTGTTTTTGTTTTTTAAAGATTTATTTATTTGTATATATTTTGAATACACTGTCGCTGTCTTCAGACACACCAGAAGAGTACATTAGATTCCATTACAGATGGTTGTGAGCCACCATGTGGTTGCTGGGAATTGAACTCGGGATCTCTGGAAGAGCAGCCATTGCTCTTAACCACTAAGCCATCTCTCCAGCCACCCCCATCCCTCTTTTCCACTCCATCAATTTCTATGCCACATTTACCCCGGCACATCTTTCAGGCAAGACAAACTGTAGGTCAAAGATTTAGTGGCTGGGTTAGTGTCCCATTTCCTCCACTGGAATCCTTGTCTGGTTATAGGAGATGGCCAGTTCAGGCTCTGTATCTTCCAGTACTAGGAGTCTTAGCTAGAGTCACCCTTGTAGACTCATGGGCATTTCCATTTCATGAGGTTTCTACCTTACTCCCTAAATGTCCCCCTATTTCAGTTGTCTCTCCTAGAACTTTCTCCCTCTACACTCCTCCGACCTGATCCCTCCTGTTCCTGTCCCTGTCCTCATCCAGTCCCACGTCCACCCTTTATATCTATTTTATCTCCCTTTCCCATGGAGACTCATGTTTGCCTTTTCAGCCTACTTTGTTACTTAGCTCTGTTACAGGCTCTCTGAGTCTTACACAGTATACACAGTATTTTTTATACCAACATGTGATCTTAAGTGAGCCATTTTGGCAGCACCTGAGAACTTGTGTGTATGTGTGTGTGTGTGTATAGGTGTGTGTGTGTGTATAGGTGTGTGTGTGTGTGTGTGTGTGTGTGTGTGTATTTCATACTGCTCACCAGACTTTCTGAGGTTGAACCTACATTTTAATAAAACATGCAGGCATTTAAACGGACACTTAAGTCTTGGGGGCAGAACAATCGAACCATATCTAGGAGGGCGTGAACTAGGTCTATGGAGCAGATAAGCAATGGTTGATTCTATGATAGAAGTAGATAGCAAGGGTGAACAGAGGGAAAAGGTTAACTCTGACCTGAGAAGTGTCTCCACAAGGAGTTAAGGAGAACATAGAACCCAAACAAGGCTTAAAGCACTCATTTTCACCTTGTGGTAAAAATAAGTGTGGAGACATAGACGTCATTGCATCTAACGACTAGTCCAAGACAGCACAGGTATTTGCATTAGACAGAGAATGGAAGGCAAATCTATTTTTTGACTTGACAGTAATTAAACACAGATTTTTGTTTTTCTGGGACCAGGTCCTCACTCTTGTAGCCTAGGTTTATGCATGGCAATCTTTCTGTCTGCTGTTCAGCTTGCTGGGTGCTACAATTTAGAGCTATGAGCCACTAGGTTTGGTTTGAAAGATATAGTGTCCTTGTTGAGAGTCTTCATTCAGCGGTTAGTCGTACCTCATCAATTTTCTCTCCCTTTCATTTTCAGTGTGTGTGTGTGTGTGTGTGCGCGCGCATGCGCGCGCGAGTGTGCATGTGTGTGCGTGCGTACATGCTTGCGTGAGCTCGAGAGGGCGTGACCACGAGTGTGTGTGTGTGTGTGTGTGTGTGTGTGTGTATGTGTGTGTGTGTGTTTCTGTGTGTGTGTGTATGTGTGTGTGTGTGTGTGTGTGTGTGTATGTGTATAGAGATGCCTTCAGAGTCCAGGAGAGTGTTGGATCATCTGTTGCTGTACTAAGTGGTTGGGAGCCATCAGATGTAAGCGCTGGGAATCGAACCTAAGTCCTCTGCAGAGAGCTAAGCTACCTCTAGACAGTCTATTTTACTTTTGAGATGGGCTCTCTCATAGATCCTGTGGTTATACTAGCTAGCCAGTGATTCCCAAGATTATGCCTGCCCCAATCTCCCAGACCCCCAATTCAGGGTGACAGACTTCCTCTGCCTCTTACAGCTTTTTATTTTTTTTTAAATTAAATTAGACACTGGGACTCCTGTGTTTGTATAGCAGGCACCCCACTCACTGAGCCATCTACTCAGCTCTGTGCTTCCAAACACTTCCTCAAGGCTTTAATACACTTGAAGCAGAGAGTGAGTCAAAAGGTAAGGGGCTTGTTCTTTGTGCACTTGGCCAGTTTGAGGTACAGAGGGGACAGATAGAAAATGTTGTATAAGCCGGGCAGTGGTGGTGCACACCTTTAATCCCAGCACTTGGGAGGCAGAGGCAGGTGGATTTCTGAGTTCGAGGCCAGCCTGGTCTACAGAGCTGGGGCTACACAGAGAAACCCTGTCTTGAAAAACCAAAAAAAAAAAAAAAAAAAAAAAAATTGTACAAAGTTTGTCTGCTAGGGGCTCTATGGGACAAGGACTGTTGAGATAGTGGCAGATTCTTATGTGTTTATGTACAGGAAGGGATTTGCTGTCCACCTTACTAAGGAGAACATAAATTATTTTCTAGATGTTATTTGGGAACAAAGGAAAGAAGGAAAATTGTGGTCAAGTAGACCTTCAGAGGGGATAGGGGACTCATATCCTGAGATAAAAATCCAACATGAGATAGATTGTGCTTATTTGCTTCGATCTGGGGAGTTAGGGTGATTTACATACGCACTATAGTGCCCTGACATCTTTATGAAGTCACTTTAAGCATTCCTATATTTTTAATTAGAAGTCATTTTGCCAGTCCCTCTTTCCCCTTGGCAGCAATGGACTTAAAATGGCTATAGAATAAAAAATGAATAACGAGCAGTGCCTTCCCCTCTAAGCATCCCAGACTGACCGAGGAGAAAGAGTCACTCCTTGAATATTGAAAGTTTTTCTTAGGCAGAGGTTGAGCAGATGGGGTTTTCCACTTCATCGTCCGGTTTTCCTTCCATTTAAACAATTTGCAGGACAGGAGTGCCAACACAGAGCTTTGCATTCAGAGGTGGAGGGGGGGGCGGGGAGAGGTCCTCCTCCTGTTCATCCCTACCAGTGAGCTTTTGTGGATGAGAAGAACGAGAATCCTAAGAGAGGCGTGTGAGCCTCAAGGGTGTGTTTCTCTTTGATACCTTCACTGGGATCCACCACTATCTAATCTTCACGCATCCTGGCCTGGGATGGGGGAGGCCACGAAAGAGCAAAAGAAGTTTTTCAGTCTGTTGGCCCCTTGTCACGGCCTATGTTATCATACAACTCTACCTCTGACCTTCTTTCCTGTCCAGTGTCTTGTAGAAGTCAGAGGACAATTTGTAGGCTCTCTCTTTTAGTCCTGTGGATCCTGGGGATGAAATCGAAGTCATCTGGTTGGGTAGCAACTACGTTTACCTGTTGAGTCCTCTCCCTGGCCCTATTCCCACACTGATGAATGAAGTCATAGGTGTACTTCTTCCTTTGTCAGAGGATGGGGCATATGCAAAGCTGTGGTGACTTTAATCCAGCCGTTACATTTGTGTCCTGTGTGTCATTTTAAGGCCAAGATGGATCACATATGTACTCAGGACAGCATCTGTTATAGATGCTTCCTTTACTACCATTCTGAGCTCCTCTACAGACGTTTGAACAAGATATTTAAGAATTGCGTTATAGCTGGGTAAGGTGGTTCACACCTCTAATCCCAGCAGAGGTAGTAGGATCAGGAATGCAAGCTCGGTCTGTGCTATAGTGAACATCATTTTGCTTCTGTTCTCTCCCCATCTACTCTCTCATTTTATTCTTATGCTTATGCCTCAAAAACTATTACATGTTGGTTTTCTAAATGAGTACTGTCACTGCATGGTACACAGGAAAAGGAAAGCACAGTATCTCTCTCCTATCCTTGATCTTCAACCGTGGAGCTGTCTTCCTAAGGACAACCAATTGTAGCCATCGCTGTCTAGGCAATTTTGCTCCAACTTTGAAAACATTGCCTTATCTACCACAAGCAACACAATGCGTACATGGCTAATGATTTATTTATTGGTAGTGGTCTATTCAATTCAGAGAAACCCTCTTTGATTCCTAGTCTCCCTGAGTGAGAACCTGGGGGACGATTCTTGAAGTTCAGCATTTTAGGAATAAAAGAAATGATAGAGATCCTTGAATGTATGGGTCACCCAGTGGGGATACATCCTGACTCCACTTATTCTCATTGAGGCAGGCATTCTGAAATAGGAGTTCTACTTCCCACACCAGGGTACCACTGAAAAGACAGTAGCTTCATGACACAAATCTTTCATTCTTCACAATGACATTTAAGAGATGTTTCTGATTCCAAATCAGGTTAGGCATACTTAAGAATCTGAGTTTGCGAAGCTATTTGATAAAAAGGATGTACGTCATTATGGTCTATATCAAAATTAACACTGAGATATTTTCCAATAAAAATATAGACTTGAAAAACTTTTTAAAATGTAATTTTATTTAGTGTGTTTGTGTGTGTGTGTGTGTGTGTGTGTGTACACTCATGTGGTGTGCGTGCGCCTCTGGGGCACAACATACTTGTAGAGGTCAGAGAACAACTCGCTGGAGCCAGTTCTCTCCACCATGTGGGTTCCAGGGATCAAACTCAGGTCTTAGGGCTTGACAGCAAGTGTTCTTAGGAGCTCACTCATCTAGCTGTCCCTCACATGCACTTGTAAAGGTTAGTCAGAAACATTCAAAGAAAACTTTTGTCTGGACCACTAGAGGAAATCCTTGGAAAAGTTTGACAATCATTATAAATAGACAACTCTCTCTGGATCTAAGACTTTGTAAAATGTGGAGCAAAGAGTAGGTGTTAAAATTGCTGTATGGGAGATGAGCAACCCTTCCTTGCCTCAGTCAAATGAATTCAATTTAATGATGGAACTGCGCGTGATTTTAAATAAGAAAACACAGGTGAACCCCACAACCACAGCAAAGAATGTATCTTTCTTAAACAGGATTTTTTTCATATGCAATGCAACAGGAATATTTATCTTGCACTTCTAAAATTAAGATAATTTGAAAATTTCTGTCAAACAGATGTTGAATTAAAAATCATCATTACCACTCTGAAATACAACATTTTAATAAAGGTTTGATAAAGGTTAGTCCAATTATCTACAGACAGATTAATTTGTTCTTTGCTTGTAGAAAAAATAATAATGACAGAGAATAGCAAGAAAGGACAGGAAAAGTATGAAAAAGGAGTTAAGTTTTTTTTTTTTCCAGGATTAGTATTTAAAATCCTATGATTTTAGATTTTTTTATGGTATCCTAAATTTATTTAACTTCTTTGACCCCACACTTCACTGACAAAATTTTACTACTAGATTTTATATTAGTAATTTAAATAAAAATATTTCAGTATACTTTCAATATATTGATTTTCATGTGGCTGATTTATAACAATGTGTGACTGGTACAGAGTTTAGTATATATGTTTATATGTTACACATTATTTTGTTCATTAGAAGCAGTCAATTAGAATTTAAACAACCAGACACATCAAATTTCAAATGGTGAGGTCTAACCACAAAGATTGGGAATTGAGGAATTAATTGCCTCTATTAGCCTGCCCCATGGATATGTCTGTGAGATATTTTCTTGTTTAGAGATTACTGTGAAAGGGTATCACACTGGGTGGTGCCATCCCTAGGCAGGTGGTCCTGCATTGGGTAGGAAAGCCACCTGAGTAAGCCATGGGAAGTGAGCCAAAAGCCACATCCTTCCATAGTTGCTACCTCTGTCCTCTGTGAGTTCCTGTCATGACGTCTCTCAGTGGACGGTGATTGGGACACATAAGACAAAGTAACCCTTGCCTCCCTGAAGTTGTGTTTGGTTATGGTGTTTATTACAGCAATGCAAAGCAAATCAGGATAGCTGTGGACAAAAAAGATATCCCAAGCTCTACTACCTTTGAATGAAAGGAAGAAGAGTGTAGTGGGCTCATTTCTTGCTTCCTGTTGATTCAGCATAATACTGTACTTCCCACCATGACAATAACAGACTAATACGGTGCACTGTCAGCCAGCTCCAACTAAATGTGTTCCTTTACTAAAAACATTTCTTAGGAGCCTTATACTAACCATGACACACTATATTCTTAAATCTAGGGGATCTCTTTGATCCCATGATGTCATATGTCATTCTTGTTGATAACAGCTGCAGTCTTCAAGCTTCTTTTCCTCCTCCTCCTCCCCCTCCCCCTCCTCCCCCCCCCCCCCCCCCCCCTCCTCCTCCTCCTCCTCCTCCTCCTCCTTCTCCTCCTTCTCCTTCTCCTTTTCCTTCTTCTTCTTTTAGAATTATTTGGAGGTGTAGCTCAGTGTAAGAACTTGCCTAATAGCCAGGCAGTGGTGGCGCACACCTTTAATCATAGAACTCGGGAGGCAGAGGCAGGCGGATTTCTGAGCTCAAAGCCAGCCTGGTCTACAGAGTGAGTTCCAGGACAGCCAGGGCTACACAGAGAAGCCCTGTCTCAGGAAAAAAAAAAAAAAAAAAAAAAAAAAAAAAAAAAAAAAAA
>JADRCD010194896.1:0-10458 GCA_019843815.1 Montemys delectorum | reverse complement strand
ATAGAACAACAGGTAGCTTGCTTTCAAAATTATGTTGGGCTCCACTTACTGTCTCTATCCCTAGGAGCAATGGAAAAATAATCTTTGAATTTATACATAAGTCCTCTAAATCAGAGGAGTTCCAAACCTGGGAGAAACACTGCTAGGAGCGCTGCAAGAAATTTGTCCCTACTTTGGCCCAGATTGAGGCATTAATTTTATTGCATTCATTAGGAAGCACGTGTGATCCCCAAGCTCAAAGACACTAATCCTATCTTCCAAAATCCTTTGCTTCATAAAACTATCACAAGATAAAAAAAAAAAAAAAAAAAAAAAAGAAAAAAAAAAAAGCTTGGACTGCTATGAGCAAGTCGCAAGTCAAATTGAGAAGGACGGACAAACGTTACTCATTTCTCACGTATACAATACAGTTTGTGCTTGGTGAAAGCAGAAAATAGAAGCCTATTTAGAAAGAGGAAGGGGATTAGCAGAGAGGAGGAAAGTGAACAAGAGAATTCAACAGGAATGTAAATATGATGAACTCACATGACACATGCAAGAAACCCAAAATTTTGCATAATAAATATGCAATAATAAAAAGGAAAATAAAATGGATAGAATCAGAGTCACTTTCTGAGGACAAACATAATAGAATATGTTTAAAAAAATCAATGTAAAGGAGGCAGAAATAAAGGACATAGCTTCAATAGATAAGCGATATCAAATAGACTAGGAAAAGAATCCCGTTTTTACTGGTGATTCAGTGAACATGTTAGTAGTAATTAACACTGCATAGCATGGAGCTCAACTCATGTGTCCTTTCCTTAAACATGGTCATGCCCTCTGCTTTGGTAGGGCATCTTCTAAGATTTATTTGCACTGTGGAATTTAATTCAACTCATTAATCATGGTTTCTACCAACAGTTGTTAACATCATTGAAATATTTTGTCGTGACTACATGCATATTAGTGGCACACATGCTGTCTTAGAAAATTATGCCAATTGTATTCCAAAGGATTATTTTCTTTAAAGAAGCATCACACAGTTTACAGGTACATAAATACAAACACTGAGCAACATGTACAGAATAAACTGAGTGAGAGATACGATAAATACTACTAAAAGGAAGTTCTCATTCATCCCAAGCTTCATCACAGTGCAAAACCACATTACACTTGCAAATTCCAGACAAGCATTTGCTTGCTTTACAATAGCAGATATTACCTATCTATACTAGTTTCCGCTACTATAGATTTGTAGCTTTGCCCAAAATATATGTTATTTAACCTTCATCAGTCTTACTGTAACTTTACCCTATGGTGTCTCAAAATAGATTTCCTGTAATTTACAGCTACTCTGCTCATGATATATTGGAAGTCTCTCAGTGTACAATAGTTCAAGCAGTAATTCCTATTGGCTAACAGTAAAGACCTAAGGTAAAGAAAATCCATTGTCCTAATCAAGCAAGAGTTCTCACGCAGCTCATGAACAACTAAATGTTCATCCAACTTAAGGATTCTGCCATCACTGCTAACATTTTGGAAAACTAGTTTGCTTACTCTTTAAATTGATGTTAAAATTAAGAAAAAAACCCATTTCCTTATATTAGATATTTGATTATAATGGAAGAGTAGGTTTAACATTTAGCCGAAGTATTTTTGACCTTTTTGTAAAAGTTCATCTTAATAAATTGTACTGGATATTTGTGCTTATTTGCATCTATGACTGCTAAATTGATACTTACTTTGCCTTATTATTCTGCACTGTTGACTCATCAGGAGAGTTGGAGAGATTTTGTCTTACAATTTTTCAAAATAAATAATGACATAATTAGTTTTAGGTGGCTTAACTTATTTATTAGTAAAATAACTAATTATGCCATCTTCATGGTATGTGATTTTAATTGTTTATGTGATATTAATTGTTCAAATTTATGCTACATAAAGTTGATCTTAGGTCTTTTTATTAAACATACTTAAGAAGTTTTTAGAATCCTCTCCATACACACAGCTACACGGAGAAATAACCAATATAATAATACTATAAAGGCAAAATAGAAAGTGTAATAGCCCTACTCATTAATTTAGAAATTCTGTTTTAAAATAATGCCTCCAATTTTTATTTTACTCTTTCTCTTCTTCCTCTGACATTTTTCTTGAGTGCTTGTTTCTTACTCAAAAATTAATTAAAAATAATCCTTGATTCCTTCCAACATATCAGAAAATGTGCAACCTCTTGAGACAGAGACAAGATGATTGCCTTTTTCAATTAAAGAAAAATATAACTTAAAGTAACTCTATGCAGTACTTTGAAACCTGTGCTAGAATTTCTACAGGATGTAGTTTAAGAAGTTAGGCTTCTTTTTTTTTCACATTAAATACTCAATTTATCTGACAAGATATTACAACAAAGAAGAGCTCATGTATATAAAAATTTGGGGCTTCTGTTTGCTTTATCAAAGTAAATACAAAGGAGCAGATGCTTTTCCCGCCCCCTTTTTTTCTGAGTCTCATCTCACACTTTACATTGTGCAGCTTTACAAGACAACCACAGGACTCAAATGACACTAGTTGTTGAACTCAAGGAAATAACTCAGAATTTAGTTCTGGAAACTCTTAACACTAAGAGGTTTTGGTGAGAAGGGATCAATTTTGCCTGATAAGTTCCCCAAAGCCCTCAACGCAGCATCAAAGCTCAGGGGTCAGCAGTGTGCAATAGAAAAAAACCTCCACAACAGAAGAAAATAGATAATTAAATTTAATTTATAAAGGTGGTAGACTGGGCCCTTTATGACTTGAAAGCCCCTTTCTCTTTCCAATATTTTAAATTGTTTTGCTTGTTGTTAAATCTGGATCTCCGGAAATTGGACATAGTACTACCAGAGGACCCAGTTATACCACTCCTGGGCATATACCCAAAAGATGCTCCAACATGTAATAAGGACACATGCTCCACCATGTTCATAGCAGCCTTATTTATAATAGCCAGAAACTGGAAACAACCCAGATGTCCCTCAACAGAGGAATGGATACAGAAAATGTGGTACATCTACACAGTGGAGTACTACTCAGCTATTAAAAACAATGAATTTATGAAATTCTTAGGGAAATGGATGGATCTGGACAGTATCATCCTGAGTGAGGTAACCCAATCACAAAAGAACATACATGGTATGCACTCTCTGATAAGCAGATATTAGCCTAGAAGATCGGAATACACAAAGTACAAACCACAAACCATAAGAAACTCAAGAAGAAGGAAGACTAAAGTGTGAATACTTCGTTCCTTCTTAAAAGGGGGAACAAAATACCCATGGAAGGAGTTGTAGAGACTAACTATGGAGCAAGGACTAAAGGAAGGACAATACAGAGACTGCTCCACCTGGGAATCCTTCCCATATTCAATCATCAAGTCTAGATACTATTGTGGATGCCAACAAGTACTGGATGACAGGAGCCTGAGATAGTTGTCTCCTGAGAGGCTCTGACAGTACCTGACTAATACAGAAGTAAAGACTCATAGCCATCCATTGGACTGAGTACAGGGTCCCCAATGAAGGAACTAGAGAAAGGACCTAAGGAGCTGGAGCATTTGCAGCCCCTTAGGAGGAACAATAATATGAACTAACTAGTACCCTCAGAGCTCCCAGGGACTAAAACTCCAACCAAAGAGTACACATGGGGGGAATCATGGCTCAAACAGTATGCGTATAGCAGAGGATGGCCAAGCCGGTCATCAATGGGAGGAAAAGACCTTGGCCCTGTGAAGGTTCTATGCCCCAGTGTAGGGGAATGCCAGGGACAGTAAGCAGGAGGGGGTGGGATGGTGAGCAGGGGGAGGGAGGAGGGAACTGGGGATTGTTTTAGCTTTTTGATTTTAATTTTATTTTCTTATTTTATTTTATTTTATTTATTTTTTTTGGAGGAGAACCTGGGAAAGAAGATACTGTAAATAAAACATCTAATAATAAAAACAAAAAAAAAAAAAACAGGCTACATTCTGAAAACCAAAGAACTCAGTTATTATTATGCCTCTGTCCTTCATTATCATGCACTTGATTTTTCTGTTTTCATTTTAGTGAAGTCTTACTGTCAACAAAATGTGAGCCAGTAAATGGCCATACTCTAATAAAGGGTTTACTATGTTGTTGGATTTAACTGAGTTTGTGTAAATATATATTCAACTTTAATAATGCAGTTTTGAAACTATCAGGAAAAGAAGAATTTTGAATGGCTTAAAAATAGTAGTAGAAATAACTTAAGTTTGTCTCTAGAAGTTTGTCTAGGAATTTTAATCCAACTGTGTTTACAAAGACCTTCTGTGTCTGTGGGATTGCGCTGGAATTGTAGACATGCCCTTAGCACACACCTCTAATCCTTCAGGCTGGAATCCTTTAGTACACATCTTGAATTCCAAACAATGACATCGCAGACAAAACGAAGTATCAGAAAAAACTTTGCTAGAAAGAGTTGAGACAAGACATTCCCAACTCTCAGGAGAAGAGCTATTTAAGTGCTGTACAAGGAGAGTTGAGTCAGTTCATTCATCAGTCCAGTTGAGTAAATTGAAAGTTTAGTCAGTTGGAGTCAGTTCAGCAGTTATTTGGGTGTCAGTGCAGTGAGTGCAATGCAGTGGAGTGGAGTTTGTTCCTGAGGTCATACAGCTCAGTGCAGGTCAGCAGAGGAAGTTGAAGCCAGAGAATAAAATGGAGACAGAAGATTAGAGCAAATACTTAGAGTTATATTGAGGTCCAGCAGAGCATTTCATTGAAAAGCTGAGAGAAATCAGATTAAATCAGTCAGCTTGGAGGCGAGTTTGAGTCAGAACACCTGAATTGAACCAGCTAGCCAGAATTCAGAAAGAACTAGAAAGGGTGAGCTTATTCAGGAGGAAGCCTCCAAGATGACAATATTATCATGTGAATAAAATTTATTTTTACAGCAGATTTTTTAATAATGAGAATGACATAGAAATTTATTTGATGTATTCTAATTCTAGTTACATTTACAAGTATAGTTTACCCATACATCCATACACAGACATGTACATAATTAAAAATAAAAATAAGCCATCTTTAAAAACCTGAATTTCTACCTGTTGTTATTCTGCTTGCTAACAACCTGTATTTTATACTTTATTTTATAACTATTATAGAGTCATTATTTTTGTACAAATATATTTCCTTTATTTTTGAATAATTAGACTATGCAATATTCTTTATTCGTATCAGAATTTTGTGCTTGTAAAATGTAATTGAGTCATGGTAATTAGTAGGATACTTATTTTTGCCTAGAGTTAGAATTTTCAATTTTTCTTCATTTTATGACTTGGGTCAAAAATATAAAGCTAAGTAGAAATTTGGATAATTATGCACTGATTTTCAAAGACTCTAAATTATCCATTGAATTTTTTATATGAAACATGCTTTTATTCTTTTTTTAGAATATATAAAGCCCTTTGGGACTATAATTAATACAATCAAGATATTACATTAAATGTCATTTTTCTTAACCTAGATCTTATTATGCATATTTTTAACTTATACCATAAAAAAAATAAATTAACATTATACTTTAAACACAATTTGTCAGTATTAAAATAACAGTATTTCTACCGTTTGCTGCCTATTATTTTTTCATGCATTCATCCATCAAGTACTCACTTTGTCTGTTATTCAGCCAAGCACTTGAGTGAAGGCAACTAGGATGTGTCTTTCTTTTTATTCTATTTCTTACTGACTCCAGATTAATTGACAAAAGTAACCAGCACAGAGTTTCATGTTGTAAAGAGATGTGGCCATTTGTAATGCCTGTAGTGGAGAGATGACACACTCCTCAGATGGATCAGCTCGTGAGGAAACTCTTAAAGAAATCTGGGTTTCAGGAGAATTCTAGAATTTCACACAAGTCCAGATCGAAATGCATATGTACACACAGAATGAGAAAACCCAGAGGCATGAAATGGTGTTGATTTTTCAAGTAAATAATGAACTATCACTAATCTAATAATGATAAAATGTTAGTGATAAGTAAAAAACACACTATAGCGTTCAAACTATTTTAAAAGTGAAATGTGAAAGTCTTTTTAAAGTGTCAGAGAAGAAAATGAGGTATATTTTGCTTGAATTTTGTTTATGTACTATAACCATGTGGAAAAATTATTTGACAGTTACTGACCTCATTATTTATTTATTTATATTCAGATACATAGAACTTTAAAACTCCATATATGCATCTATACCATCTATGAATTTTATAAATTTTATTATAATTTTATTATATTATATATTAAATTATATATTATATTAAATAATTATATTATATGTGATATATAAAATTATATAATATATATTATATATGATATATTAAATTATATAATATGTTATCTTATATGATTTATTATATTACAAAATTTTATTAATTATGCAATGAGGGGTTCTCAATGTACTTGAATGTCATCAGTTTGTGCTGTTATTCTTAGTATTATTTGGGTTTCCACAACAATAGTTCTTGAACCTCTGTAGAGAGAATTCACGTAGCAAGAAGACACAACATTCTGCAGTACCTTATAATAGGTTAACATGCCATACAGCCAACACAACAAAGGAAAGAGAATAATATCAGTAAGAAGAGAAGCTATAACTCATGCAATACAATTAGTGTCTTTCACATGCCAAAAGCTATATATGTGTTATTTTCTTTTGAATATCTCAATAGTTTTGTGTGAAAGTTCTCCCTCTGCTTTTCTTGTTTATTCTTCCTTTCAAAGTAAGACATCCAGATACCTTTATGGTTTCTGAGGTTGAACCAAACAATTAATCATGGTAATTATGGCTTTCAGGTTGACATATAAAAAGTTAGCTGTCATGGCAAGTTGATTAAGATTTTGTGGTTGATTTTGTGATTATATAATGCTCTGTGCAATGGTCCTGACTCAGTAGAAAAATGAGTAGGTATTCAAGCATTTGACTGTATTCTAAGGATTGGATCCACATGTGCTCTACCATCTTCTAGAAGTCACGAGAACAGAATCCTCCTGAGAGAAGAATTCATGCACAAAGAAATTTTGAAATAAGTGAGAATATACATTTTATGCTACCATTATTTTGGTAAATAAAGTGTCTGGTAGAAGGATTCTGAAGAAGAGTGGTAGCAGAGAATAAAGAAAGTATATTTTGAATAGATGTAGCTTTGATCTTACAGGACTTTAAGCAAAGATCAACATTCTCATTCTTTAAGTAAAACTCTTTGATAAAAAAAAAAAAAATCGGTTTCTGCTTCCTTCCTTTTCAAGTGTCATCTGCTGCTTAAAATATCTTTCCACATTTATCTATTCATAACACCCAACTTTGCTTTCAAGTTTTAGATAGACTATATGTTCTTTATGAAGCTAGATCCTGTGGTTTCCACAGAATATAACCCTGATTGCACAGTACGTACTTTGTCAATATTGTCACACTTAATAGCAATCTGCATTTGACAAAGGCCTGTGTACTTAATAGCACATGAAGTTCCTAGTTCCTAAAATTAAGGAATTGATTGTTCTAAATGAAGCACAATAATGTATATAATAGGATTTCAACTTGTCCAGACCATGAAATATCATGGCAGATTCATTGATCTCTTGAAATATTAAATTGATGAAATAATTTATATTTCTTTCAGGTATTGCCTTATTAAATATAACTGTCATCAGACTCAATTATATCCCTTTCTGATCAATGTGTCTAATACTGATTTTATATAATCCTTATGTCTTTATGTGATTAGATAGGTTTTACTGGAATACATCAATAATATCACTGTTGATTATGAGGTATTTGAAAGAAATTCCAAAATAAATAACCAAAGAAAGTAATAGAACTTCTATTTATTATAATAACAAAATAATTTTTATATAAAATCTGATTTCTCTTTTTACAAAAAATAGATATTATCATTTCCTCCTTCTTGGCATCTAATCCATGTGTTCCTTCCATCTGCTTCTTTCATACAGGAAAACCAAGTGGCTATCTAGTTTTATTTTTATATGACAATCTGACATTTTGAGAAAATTTAAACTCTATAACTGTGAAGTTGATACAACTCTAATCATTAAATTAATCATTAAGATTTAATGATGCTTGTAGTGAGAATTTTGGTTTCTTTAAAAAACACAAAAATATTATAAGAATTTGTTTTTTGTTTTTTAATATCGAATGTGGGATATTGGGCTCCTTCAGATTTTCCTGGGCAGCTAATTATGATTTATCTCATGCTCTAGCAGGGGCATGATTTTGCCTGCACCATATAGTTTCTGTGATTGTGTGACATTTAGAATTCTGGGCACGTTTCAGAAGGTATATAAATGTTAGGGCCCCAAGAGGTGGGGGGCAGGTTGTTAATTGTTGGTTGATTACTGTTGATTGCAGCTTTTAAAGTAGTAGTGCACAAAGAGGAAGAAAAATTAGATATCCTGACAGTGAAGACCAAACATGCCCCAAGGAACTCTACACTCCTAAACAGCAAAAAGTAGTTTTTATCTCTTATCTAGTGTTTGGCTTTTAGAAGGTGTGGAAAGGGGGTGAAGAAGGGTGGAATAAAAAAAAAAAACACAAAATAGGCAAAGTCTGGTTGCAGATTATAACTTGGAAGTTTATGCTTTCATCAAACAATAAATCACAAGAATTTGTATTTTAGTGTGAAAGAAAATCAATTCTCCATATATCTGATTTATATGTTTATTTCCAATATGCTAGCATATCATCTGACTGTCATGGGATCACGCATCAGAAAGTTCATCATTTTTTCAGAAGCACACAAGCATACATTCAACTTACAATTAGAGTGCTCTTATTAATTATGCTTGCATCTGTACATTTATTTAAGACTATGAAGAATGGATAGCCATAGAATTTGAACAACAAAGATACACTCAGTTATATTTATTGAATTATTATCTATTTGGATACTTTAGTTTGAATAATGTTGACAGAGAAAATTAGAGTTGAATGCCTAAAAGCCTTCAATAAAAAACAGTCTATGCTTGTCCCCAAAATGGAACATTATAAGCACAAACCACAAAGGTTTGGCAAACATCGCTAAAGAAGAAGCAAAAATATTCTAACAGTGAGAGGTTCAGGGAGAATACTGCAAAACTACCTTTTGATCTGGCTTGGCATTTCCACCAATGAACTTACAGCAACTTGCACAAGACATTGAAAAGAGTCAGCCTTAGAAACAGCATGGTTGGGAGAGGCTCAGAAGCCCCCATACCTGGCTAAGTAGTTTATGGCACTTGGTAACTGCTAGGGGGACAAGTTTCTTCAGTGGTGTGCCTCCCAGCAGACTGTCTATGAGTCAGTGGAAGCCTTTGCACTCATGTATATATGGGCAGCACTAATTGTACTTAATGGGATAATTAAAAAAATAGAGAATGCATAGGTAGAAGTTAGACGTGATTGGGGAGTTCATGAACAATTGGAGTGGGGTAGAGGATACACTTACTATACATACATATGTATATATATTTATGAAATTCTGAAAGATGAAATAACAATAGTACATTAAAAACAAGATGATCTAGAAAATCGTGAGAAGCACGACTTGCCCAGAGAAATGATTTGGCTTAATGAGAAATTACATACCTACACATTACTTGTAAGATTATGCCAGCTAGAGAGCAGAGACAGTTCTAAAAAAAAAAAAAAACATGTTCTGTAAACAATAAAAATAAACAGATAATCCTGGGTCTTTTGTTATTCCAGACGAATTTGCAAATTGCTCTTTCTAAGTCTGTGAAGAATTGAGTTGCATTGAATCTGGATACAGAAAGTGTGGTACATCTACACAATGGAGTACTACTCAGCTATTAAAAACAATGAATTTATGAAATTCTTAGGGAAATGGATGGATCTGGAGAGTATCATCCTGAGTGAGGTAACCCAATCACAAAAGATCACACATGGTATGCATTCTCTGATAAGTGGTTATTAGCCCAGAAGTTTGGAATACAGGAAGAACGACCCACAAACCACAAGAAACTTAAGAAGGAAGACCAAAAGGTGGACATTTCATTCCTTCTTAAAAAGGGGAATCAAACACCCACAGAAGGAGTGGCAGAGATTAAATATGGAGCAGAGACTGAAGGAAGGACAAGCATATAGCTATCTCCTAAGAGGCTCTGACAATACCTGACTAATACAGATGTAGAGGCTCACAGCCATTCATTGAACTGAGTACACAGTCCCCAATGAAGGAGTTAGAGAAAGGTTCTATGGAGCTGAAGGGTTTGCAGCCCCTTAGGACGAACAACAATTACTAACTAGTACCCTCAGAGCTCCCAGGGACCCAACCACCAACCAAGGACTATACAGGGTGGGATTGAATGTACTGGCAGCAGGTGTATAGTAGAGGATTGCAAATTCGATCATCAATAGGAGTAAAGGACCTCGGCCTTGTGAAGGTTTTGTGCCCCAGTGTAGGGGAATGCCAGGGCCA
>JADRCD010194895.1:0-55447 GCA_019843815.1 Montemys delectorum | reverse complement strand
TTTTTTTTTTTTTTTGAGACAGAGTTCTGTTTCCTCTCTAGCCCTGGCTGTTCTGGAACTCACTTTGTAGACCAGGCTGGTCTCAACTCAAGAGATTCTCCTGCCTCTGCCTCTTGAGTGCAATCATTCTGTTGTTGTTTTTTTAAATTTAAGTCACTCTGGTTTTAAAGACAAGAGTCAGTTGCACTCGGCAGTTTAGCGTTCCAAGAGTAAATGGTGGCTCATATTCCACAGTAGGCTGACTGTGGATAGCTACATTTTGTACATTTCAAAAAGCAAGAAGAAAATATTTTGAAGAGTTTTCACCATAGAGAATTGATAAATGGAGGTGGAAGAGATGGCTTAATGATCAAGAGCACTGGTTGCTCTTTCAGAGAGCTCAGGTTCAATTCCCGGCATAGCAGCTCACAACTATCTGTAACCCCAGTCCCAAGGGATCTGATATACATGCATGCAAAATACCTAAACACATAAACAATAACTTACTAAAAAAAGAATTGAAAAAATTCCAGATGACAAACTTAATTTAAAACATTAAGTGTATATACCCAAACATCACATGGTAACCCATTAATGTATAAAGACTTAATGTTTTATAAAATGTTTTAATAGAGGAAGCAATGAGTCTTCTCTCCAGCTAGGATTATAGTTTAGTGTATGTATATACAATTTGATTATATTGATTTGCGTGTGGTAAGCAGAGCTATGTGAAATCTCAGATCTCATACTAAATATCATATATTGATTTTCTAGAATGATAGCTCTTTTAAATTTACAGGATGGTACATTGTCAAAAACTGTCTCACTACCAAGGAAATTTAAGTGAACTTCTGCAGATAAGGCAGAGCCAGTGTTCTCAGGTGTAACCAGGGTCTTATCTTCAAGGGACATGTCACAAAACCTACTGGTCAACAATTTATCTAGTGTTAAGAGGGCAAATGGAAGACACAGGATGATAGCTGAGGTCTTTGAATTCTCAGCCCAGTTTACTATCTGGTTTTCTCCCTTCATCTGTCATTGGGCAAATGACAGTTCTTATGTGTGTATGAATTTTTTATCATTCATTCACACTGACTATCATCTTGGTGTGAAGCTCTAAGCTAGGTAGATATAAATTCAAAAGATGAAGATGTAGTCTCTACCTTTAAAAGCTCCAAACCAGTCCTTACTAGTTAGAAAATTTCAAGTTATACTTATTTTATATCTTCAACTAAGCAACTACTTTTTCTTACTTGGAATTTTTTGTATGAAAACTAGAAGTTCATTTTAGCAATTGTAAACACCTTTCTTGTCAGAAGAAAGTAGGGAGTGTGCACGGCACTGATCGGGACCTCTGACTCTCGGTCTATCAAGGCAATCAGAAATGAGTCATTCTCTTCTTCCTCTGGCCTAGGCGAGTGCTATCAATGAACTACACTTCTAGCAACTATATTTGATTTTTAAAGAATACCAAAACTTGGGCATTTGTTTTCAAAGCCTTTCAATTAATACAACTGATCTTTCTTGGGAGGGAAGAGGATCAAACAGTTGAGAGAACAACTGTTCTGATTTTTGTAAAATTATACCTGAGTACTCAAAGCCACTCTAAGGATTAAAGTTACCCATTGATACTTCTTTGACAGAAAAAATATAAAGATTAAACAGGGACTTCTGTTATACAGGGATGTCAGCAATTGCTCTGTGTGCTCACCCTCGGTTCTGCAAGTCCTCTAAGTTCGAGGCATTCCATTCTGAACCCTATGGAGCCAAAAAGACAAGGTTAGTGAGTATTAGCAAGTCAATTAAACACAGCATCTGAAAAGGAACACTGGGGAAACAGAGGTTCTAAAAAGTGACTCAATAATGTACTCAATGCTTCTTAGTACCAGGAACTTAATGTTATCACATCTAGTTTTTATTAATGACAGTGCAAACAATTATCCTTTCCTGGGGGTGGGGGTGGTGAGTATGTGCACATGTGTGAACAGACAAGTGTCACATGTGTATGTGGTGCTCAATTTCTGAAGAGGACAACTTCTAGGAGTTGGTTCTTGCCTTCCATCATGTATGTTCTGGGGGTCAAATTCAGGTTGTCAGGCTTTGGGTTAAATGTCTCTACTACTAAGTCATCTTGCTGGCTCCAGCGATTTGAAACTTCAGAACCTACTGTTTTATCTGCTAAGTACTGGGATTACAGAGGGGCACCAGTAAATCAGCTTACATGGTGTTGGGAACTAAGCACAGTTCTGTGTTCAGGTTAGGCAAACACTATTAATTGAGATACATCTCTAACCATAATTTATTTTTTTATAATTTTATCTTTTTTTAATTAGATATTTTCTTTATTTACATGTCATATGATATCTCCTTTCCTGGTCCTGGTTTTCCCTCCAAAAGAAAAAAAAGAAAAAAAAAAAAAACCAAACCCTGTCCCCTCCCCCTGCTCAACAACCCACCCTCTCCCGCTTCCTGGCCCTGGCATTCCCCTACACTGCGGCATAGAACCTTCACAGGACCAGGGCCTCTCCTCCCATTCATGACCCATTAGGCCATCCTCTGCTACATATGCAGCTGGAGCCATTAGTCCCACCATGTGTACTCTTTGGTTGGTGGTTTAGTCCCTGGGAGCTCTGAGGGTACTAGTTAGTTCATATTGTTGTTCATAATTTTATCTTATTATATGTGTGTATGTATGTACACATGTGTGTTGATGTGGGTGTACTCATGTCATGGCATGACCTCCACATAGGAGGTCATACAAGGGGACAACTTGAAAGAGCCTTTTCTCTCTTACCATGTGGGTTCTGGTGATTGACCTCAGGTCATTAGGTATGGTAGCAAGTGTCTTTACCTGCTGAGCCATCTTGCTGGCCCCTGGATTTTCCCTTTAAGAGAGGTTTATGGCATACACTTCCAGTTGAGGATCAAAAATTAAGAATATGAAAAAAGTGGCTCACTTAATACTACACTATTTCTCTGTCCTACCACAAGTATAAGCAGCTTGTAGCTGAATTGTTATTTGAAAACTCCCTTCTAGAAAGGATCTGTAATGTCAAATCTTGAAAAAGATAACCAGTAATAAAAATTCTGACACTTTATTCGTAAGCAAGATTACTCTGTGTCTAATACTTGTTTCCCTTGCTCAGCTAAAAGAAAAAGTTGCTATTCCGCAAAAGGTCTCTATTCACATGTAGGTTTTTCTCAGCCAAACCGGACAGCCTCCAGGAGAGCTGTTGATACTAAAATCTGGTTGGGCAAAGGCTGCGAGCAAGAGAAATTGTACAATTTCATAGGAATTTAGATGAATCTTTTCCCTAATAATAACTGGGCTACCCACCAATCAACTTCATTGCATATTTTCTTTGAACTATGTTCTAAACATTCCTTCTCCATATCAGCTGATATTTTTCTGAATAAACAGATCTCAGTGCAGTATACTGCAGAGTTGAGCATTCTTCCAGAGTGAGGGAGAGTTCCTGCCTCTCCTCAAAGTCTAGTTGAGCTCCAGGCATGGTAACTATGCATGAAATGAGATAACTTTGAGAAAAGTAATTCTGCAACTTGACACTAGAATGGATCTCTTTTTCCATTCCAATTGCTAGGAAAGTACATACTCACTGGAGAAGACAAGGACAGAGGACATGTGGCACAAACTGAGAGGAAGCCATCAAAATAAGCATAAGATGTTTAGACAACACCTTTCAAGCATTTATTTTGCATGTTGAATAATAAGGTTAAATTTTAGAATTCTATTTGGAAATTATTTCCTTAAATATGAAAATTATTCATAGCTTTAATCACAACACTCAGGAGGCAGAGGCAGGCACATCTCTGAGTCTGAGGCCAGCCTGGTCTACAGGCAGGCACATCTCTGAGTCTGAGGCCAGCCTGGTCTACAGAGTGAGTTTCAGGACAGCCAGACTTACATAGAGAAACCCAGTCTCAAAAAACCAAAACCAAACCAAACAAAAACAAAACAAAAATTAAAATTTCACAATGGAAAAAAATGTCTAATTTTTAGAAAACCAAACTGTTTGTGAAACTGAAGAGATTTTTTTCTTTATTCAAAACTAAGTGCACAAATATATACTTTAAAAGTAAAAACTCTAGGGGCTGGAGAGATGGCTCAGTGGTTAAGGAGACTTGTTGCTTTTCTAGAGGACCTGGGTTCAGTTCCCAGCACCCACAGGGTGGCTTACAACCATCTGTCCATAATTCTAGTTCCAGGGATTTGGTGTTATCTTCTGGCCTCTGCATCAACGTGTATACACACATATATGTGTGTGTGTGTGTGTGTGTGTGTGTGTGTGTATACACACACACACATAAAAAGAAAATAAAACAAGTAAGAAATCTGAGCTGGGTATGACAGCATATGCCTGTAATCCTAATCCTCAGAAGCACTAGAAAAGCAGAGCCCCTGCAGTAATTTCATAGCTGCAGTCCATAGAAATCAAAGTAGAGACAAGCATGTTCTACAATGTCAAGCTTTCAACGGCACCAAATCTGACTGCATGGTATCAGAGTGCAGTAACCCAGTTTAGTCAGTTTCTTCTATCCCTTTCCTGGCTTCTAATCAGTTTAGTTCACACATGTGTTCATTAGAAATTGGAAGTGTTGCCGGCAGTGGTGGTCCACACCTTTAATCCCAGCACTTGGGAGGTAGAAGCAGGCGGATTTCTGAGTTCGAAGCCAGCCTGGTCTACAGAGTGAGTTCCAGGACAGCCAGAGCTACACAGAGAAACCCTGTCTCGAAAAACCAAAACCAAAACAAAACAAGAAATTGGAAGTGTCACATTGCTGGATAGAGGTAGTACTGGCCTTTCAATGGATAAGGATAAGAAGCATTTGAAACATACCTGGCCAAAATATATGGGAAGAAATGACATTTTAGTATTCTTCTTTGCTTTTAAGTATCCTTGTTAACCTTTTTCCTACTACCATGTACACATGAAACTAGAACTCTTCAACCTTAGAGGCCTTCCTAGCTACTCTTGCTCTGTATGTCTTCCTTGAGACATTACAGGTCACTGAATGGAAACTATGAAGAACAATTTTTAGTTATTGACTTCTTGGTAGTCATGAAAAATAACTTGAGGGCTCAAGATGCTGTGACATGGTTTTACATGCTTAAAACTCCATGGCTGAGGATGTAGTTCAATGATAGAACACATGCTTAACATGTGCAAGGATAGGGATTGGATCCTTGGCACTCTAAACAATAGCTAAGCAAATACAGCCCAACAGACTTTCTATTACAAGTAGGTCCCATCTGCTCTGATGAATTGTATTAGGTCTTAAATAGATTCAGTAGAAAGATATAAAAATCATCCTATTTAGATATATTATATGAAACCACAGGAGACTGACTCTGAAAACAGATGGCATATTAATAACCTAGAGGAAGAAAGCCTTGGTTTGTAAGGTTCTCATTACATGCAAGGTTTTTTTTTTTTTTTTTTTTTTTTTTGACAGGGTTTCTCGGTGTAGCCCTGGCTGTCCTGCAGAAATCCGCCTGCCTCTGCCTCCCAAGTGCTGGGATTAAAGGCGTGCGCCACCACTGCCCGGCTACACTCAAGTTTTAATCCGCATACAAATCCATTGAAAAAGGAACTGGAAAGGTATGAGCAGCAGCAAAACTTTATGTAACATTCCTACCATACAATACATGTAAATAACATTAAAAGCACAAATAATGTAACAGTGTTAGTAAAATAATGTAGCTTGAGTACATAGTGCCTATGCTTTTAATGTTAGTTACATTAAAAGTTTTTTTAGATTTCTTTTAATGAGTGTTTTGTCTGCCTGATCTCCTGCGTACCAGATGAATGCTTGGTAACTGCAGAGGCCAGGAGCTAGAGCATGGTTTTACATATGTGGGTGCTGGGAATTGAATCTGGGTCCTTTGCATGGAAAGTAAGTACTCTTAACCACTGAGCCATCTTTCCAGTCCAGTTATATTTTGTTTAAATATAATAAAGCAACAATTTCTTTCCTTCCTGTCTTGAGTCCAAAGCTCGTTTCAAAATACTAGTTAAAGTGGTTTAAAAACTTACCAGGAACACATGCTCAAATATCTGTGTAGGACTATCCATTTGACCAAGGATCACTATCATTTCATTATCTATGAATTCCTTAAATTCTCGCAAGTTGCACACCATCTGCATTTCCAACTCTGTGCGTATCTGAAACAGAGGTGATGTTCTGTGTTATCTGTGTAAGGCTCCTCTGTGTCTTCAACACCATTTTAACTCCTAGCTATCCGTATCCACTTCTGGCTTTGGAACAATGAGGACACAAAGTTGCTTACCTCTTTGGAGGTGATATTCTCCAAATCTTTTTGCATCATAATCTCTCTTAATTTGGTCTTAATAAGCCTTTCTGTTCGCTCACGTTCAGTTGGTCTGGGAATAAACAAGTAGTGATTTTTCGTAAACAACTTAATCAAAGTAATGAATTCACCATTGGATTATGTTTCCAAACTATTATTCTTTTTTTTTTTTTTAAAGATTTATTTATCATATGTAAGTACACTGTAGCTATCTTCAGATATCTCAGAAGAGGGCATCAGATCTCATTATGGATGGCTGTGAGCCACCATGTGGTTGCTGGGATTTGAACTCACGACCTTCAGTAGAGCAGTTGGCGCTCTTAACCACTGAGCCATCTCTCCAGCCCCCCAGACTATTATTCTTACTCTTATTTATACTGCAGAAACAAATGAAAACTGCAATCGAATACATAGTGAGTTTCAGGCCAATGTGGGTATTATATAATGAGACAATTCCTACAACAAAACCAAAAACCAAAGCTAACAATAAGAACACACTCCCAAACCAAACCAACCAACATTTAAAAAAAAAAAACATATAGAATATAAACATGTAACAATTACTTGAACAGGTTCTATATGTTTAAAACGTCTTTGAATACACCATAAATATACAGATTTCTGAAAAAACAAAGACAAGCTGGGCGTATCGAGTGATCTCACGTTCCTATCATGTGCCTTTGGATATCATTACTTACTGAGCTAGAATACCAATCTGGGTAGCCTATTGGTGTGACTCTCAATAGAACCAGACCTTAAAATGCCCTCCTGTTCTGACTATTCATTGCTGTGGGCTTATAAGCTAGGAAAGAAGGAGAACTGATCCATCTTCCTCCAACAAGGCAAATTTTATTGCAAAATGGGCTGTAGGGGGTCAGCTATTTGGCTGGCATACTTCCATCCAAAACTCCTTCCTCTTCACGGCAACTCTCAGAATGGCTTTGTGAAAATGTTTATGTTTTTGGAGACAAAGTCTTGCCATGTAGTCCAAGCTGGCCTAGAACCTTCAATCCTCCTCCTTCAGTTTTCCAAGTACTGGGATTATAAGTGTGTATTATTGCCCATTCCTTCCTTCTCATTTCTGTAAAGTTTTTATATTAATTCTATAGTTAAGGAAATAGATATGGTAAAAGATACACTGGTAATCATATACATTAGCAGGGAAATCAGAGCACTCAGCCTAACCCAGCTCTCTAGCTAAAGCACTGTGTTGTTTTCTAGCCTCTGACTCTTTACATAAAATTACTCAAGGCCAGATGTGGTGGCACATGCTTTAGTCCCAGCACACTGAGTTAGAGGCCAATCTGGTCCACATGGCAACTTCTAGGACAGCCAGTGCTACATAGTAAGACCCTGCCTCAAAACAAACAGAAAAACAAAATAAAATAAATCTACTCTTGGAACTTTAATATGAAATCAGCCTAGGAGCAGATTCTTCAATAGTAGAAAAGCATTGGTTCAGAGTGACTAGATACTTCTCTCTAGAGGCACAGTTTCACATTATGAAGAACTCGAGTACTTTCTGTCCCATCTTTGTTCCTATCTACTCAAGAAAGGTATCTGTTCTGTATTTCCTTATTTAGAAATGGACATGGCCTAAGCCTTCAGGCATCCTGCCTGTTCCTGCCGCTTACAGCCTTATCACTGGCTGCAAAAATAGCCGCGGTAATCTCCAAGGCTGCATGCTGCATCTCTACACCCTCGGCTCCACAGCCAGGCACTCAGCATGAACCACACAGCACACAGCTAACACTGCGCTGTTCTCAGCAAGATATTGCTGTTGTGACTAGGCTTCATTTTTTCTGGATATGACTAATGTGGAGGAAATGTGTTACGGCAGTCTTCCACTGAAAAGATGTGTTGATAAAAACAGATTTTAGCAGCGGTGGGTTCAATTTCCTAGTTAAGCAGTTTTTCTCTGAGTCCTTTACATTCTGAGGTGGAGTAGTTTGGCAGCAGACAGACCCAGGTTTAATCATAGCTCTGATACTTACAGTTGACCTTGAACAAAGTCTTTCTCCTCTCTGAGCCTGGTATAATATTGGGTGCACACTGGGGAACTCCATGTATACATGCCCCTCTTGGACTACAAATACAAACTGTAAACACTGTAAATACATTTTGGCTCACATTTTCCTGTATTCTATCCTTTTATAGGCTTTTAAAGTTAACTTGAGTAGGAAGAGGGCACAGAGAAGGCATTATAGCCCACAAACACTTTCCCCTCTTTGATGCTATTGGAAAAAATGTAAAAATACAGAGAAAACAAAACTAACTAAAAATCACTCTATCCAGACATAACCATGTCCTAGTTAGGGTTACCACTGCTGTGATGAAACACCGTGACCAAGAGAGAGCTGGGGAGGAGAGGGGTTATTTGGCTCACACTTCCACAAGGTAGTCCTTCATTTAAAGAAGCCAGGACAGAAAATAAAACACAGCAGGAACTTGGAGGCAGGAGCTGATGCAGAGGCCATGGAGGAGTACTGCTTACTGGTTTGCCTCTCCTGGCTTGCTCAGCCTGCTGTTTTACAGAACCTAGAACCTCCAGCCCAGGGATGGCCCCATCCACAAAGGGCTGGGCCCTCCCCCATCAATCACTACTGAAGAAAATGTCCTCCAGGTTTGCCTATAGGCTGATCTTATGGAGGCATTTTCTCAGTTGAGGTTCCTTCCTTTTGACAACTCTTTGTGTCAAGTTGATATAAAAGCAGCCTGTATATCATCACTGACACTCTGGTCTATAGTCTCCATTTAGTCCTTTTCTACAAAGATAATTTATTAAATACATCTTAAAACTAAGAACTAAAATTCAGTGAGTGTTTCCTGGGTGACAGGATCTTTCACTTTTTTTGTTTGTTTTTGCTTAGGAATGGAAAGCAATCCCTCTGTGCTACAGATCCAACATCTTCTCAAACAAAATAAAAATCAGAAAGGGAAAACATTAGTTTACTGATTTTGAAGTATTTATTCTTTATTTTGAGATGGGGTTGGTTCCACTATATGTAGTCCAGGCTGGCCTAGAACTTGAAACCCTTCTGCCTTAGTCTCCCAAGTGTGCTGTGTGCTAATATCCCTGGCTGTGAAGAATTTTCTTCTTTATTAAGCTAGATGGAGCATCCACTCCTCTGAAACCCACCAACCAGCTTTACAACATGAAATCATGAAGATCGATTTCCACAGACTCTTGTATTTATGGTTACTATGTGGTCTTGAAAGGACTAGGTCTATTGGAAAGATGGCTCTAGAATCAACAACTTCCTGTTTTTGTTTTTGTTTTTAAATCAAATGATGTTTTGATTGCTTTTTGGCCTAAAATAAAACCACAACTCAATAGAAATAATTTTAACCAGATACTCTTTTAAAGGGATTGGAAACATCTTTCTATGTAGCTCTGGGTGGCTTAGAACTCGTTCTGTAGACCAGGCTGACTTTGAGCTCAGATCCACTTGCCTCTGCTTCCTGAGCAGCACCTCCAGTCCCAAAGAGTGTGAACAGCCTCAGTAGCAACAGTAAATGAAAAGAGAGAAGATGTCAACTACTGTTCCTGGGGATTTCATTGTGTTCTCCTTTGAAAGCTTAATTTCTTGGGTAACCCTTCAAAAGCATCTTGCTGTTAACTTATCAAATGATCCTTTCCATAGCCAATTCCTCTAAATTCAAATTTCAAATGAGTGGAATCTGAGTAATAGATTCTTATAGCATTACATTCTTGATTATGGACACCCCATTGTGCCCACAAATAAAATTCCTCAGGCCTTTGCAGGTAATAGAAGGAAGGCTATTCTGTCTGTATGACATATGTGGGGTAGGGTTAGCTCCTAAGGAATTTGCTGTTTAGGACATGGGCTTCCACAGTTCTCAGCAAGTCAACTTACATGTCTGTGAAGAGGGCTGGAGAGTCAGGCCGATGAGACTGCACATCCTGCATAGCATTCCATTCATTGACTGAGGACTGATCTGAGTTGATATGGCTCTCGTAATAACTCACCCAAGTGAGAAAAAGGCTGCCTGGATAGTAGTTATGCATTCTGGCCACTTCACAAGCCTTGTGCAAACTCTGTAGTGCAGACCTGAAAGATAAGCCTAGAAATGAGCACTATAAAATTATGGGATACCAAAGGATTAAAAATCACTTCTATCTCAAACTTGTCTACTTTTTAAATTTTACAGAGTATCATTCTCTGGAGAATTTCCTCCCTTCACGGGAGTTAAGAGACTGATCTTGCTTGTATCCTCAAGGCAAGGAGCTGGGAGAGGAGAAGAGAACTGACAACTAACTCCCCAGTGAAAAACAGGTCTAGGAAACAGGTCTAGGCCTCATGTTCTTATCCTTGGACTTATGTTGTGACTGTGTCATTAACAAACAAAAATCTCAACAATTAACTATTTAAAATTTGTTTCTCTTTAGCACAGAATCTATGACTCTTATGGGCTCCACAAAGATCACATAGGCAGATGCCCTAAGCCATAGGGCGATGTGCTTTGATGTTCAGGGAGTACTGTTCTAATGATATTTACCATTCTTGCTATCTTAGTCTCCTAGTTGTTTAAACGTTTATTCATGCACACGAGTTACCGTCTAAGAATAGCTCTGGCTACATACACTGAGACTAAATTAAACCTCCTGACTCTGAACTCAGAAACCCAAGGGGGATAAACAAAACTAAAAACTATCTTTTTTTCTATTTATCTACTCTAAAGTCAGAAATGCTAGAAAGTAAACAAAACACACAAAAGAAATGCTAGGAAGTAACTTACACAAAACCAAGGACCTTCTACATTTTGTTTATTGGTCTATTTCCAGTGCTTAAAAATAAGACCTAGATTATAGCTGAAGCTCAAATAAATGTCTTATTGGCTATAAACTAATGTTTTTCTTTTAAAGGAAGTGTAAGAGAATTCCATGGTCATTCATTTACATATTTTCTTTATAAGATTTAATTAATTTATTTATTTTACTGTTTTATATGTGTGAGTATTTTGACTGCATGTATGTCTGTGCACCATGTGGCCTGGTGAGGTCAGAAGAGGATGAACAATGCCTTGGAACTATAGATACAGAAGATTATGAGCCACTGTTTAAGGGCTGGAAATTAAATTTAGGGCCTCTGCAAGAGCAATAAGTATTTTTAAACTGTTGAGTCAATATATAACACCTATAAAATTAAAAAAAATTGATGTGTGAGTGGGTACATGTGCCACAGTAGCAAACATTGGGGTCCAGAGGTGAATTTCTGGGTGTTAGCTCCCTCCTCAACCAAGAGTATCCTAAGATCACATGCAGGTTGTCAGTCTGGCCAGCAACTTTACCTGCTAAGCTATTTCAAAGGTCTTATATAGTTTTAAAAAATACCTTTAATTTTTTTCCCTTCTTAAGAAGAAAAGTGATCCATGATCATTTTGAAAAGGTTCTATAGTTGTTCAGGTGTGGTGACTCCTGGCTTTAATCTCAGCACTTGGGAAGTAGAGAAAGGCAGGCAGATCTCTGAGTTAAGCCAGTTAGGACTACTTAGGGAGTTCCAGGACAACCAGAGCTATGTAGATACTGCCTCCAAAAGCCAAAAACTAAAACCAAGACATAAAAGTTGTATAGTGTGTGGGGTGGTGGTGGCACACGCCTTTAATCCCAGCACTTGGGAGGCAGAGGCAGGTGGATTTCTGAGACGGAGACCAGCCTGGTCTACAGAGTGAGTTCCAGGACAGCCAGGGCTATACAGAGAAACCCTGTCTCGAAAAACCAAAAAAAAAAAAAAAAGTTGTATGGTGCTCATATAGCATGCAGGAGGCACTGAGTTTGCTTCTCAGTGCCACAAAATAAACAAAATAAATGGCAGGAATACCATTCAATCCCAGCACCACTATTCAGATTTGGTGTTCCTCTTACCCATTCTTGGTCTGTGCATGCCATCATAAACACTGCATGGCTGAATTATGCACTTACAACTTGCTCTTTTATTTTACAGCCTGTCATCAACATCTGATTCAATATTCTCCAAGTACATATTTTTTTGAGATAGGCTTTCATATAAGCTAGATCTGGCACTCACTATATATATAGTTCATTATGAGCCTGAACTTAGGACTTATCCTATTGGCTCACCCTGCCACTCCTCCAGTACTGGGAATGCTGGTTATGTGCTACAACGCTCATTTTTTAATGGTTGCTTAATAGTGGTACATGCGATAAGGAATACTGGCAAAGCATTCTCCAAAAAGGTTACTCCAGTTTATTCTACCAATGGTTAGACATGTTCTTTAAGTCCACATCAATTCCATATCACGTAAATTTTTAAAAAGTTCATTAAATTAGGGTTTTATTTTGTTTTTGTTTTGAGACAGGGTTTCTCTGTGTAGCCCCGACTGTTCTGGAACTGGAACTCACTCTGTAGAGCAGGTTGACCTCAAACTCAGAGAAGCCTGCCTCTGCCTTCCAAGTGCTGGGATTGAAGGTGTGCATCAACACTACCAGGCTAAAAAGGATTTTAAAAACATAACCTGTGGTTTTATTTCTGAAGTGTGTATGTGTGGTATGTACATGTGTACACATTTGTGTGGATGTGTACACATGTAGGTACTTGTGCATGTGTGCTCCTGCATGTGGAGCCACTGTTGGGTGCCTCCTCAGTCACTTTCCTCGTCATTTCTTTGAGACAGAGTTTCTCACTGAGCCTGGAGCTAATCAATTTGGTGAGGCTAGCAGGGTGATTAGATTCAGGTTTGCCTGGCTCTAGTTTGTTGTGTGTATTTTTTTTTTTTAAAGTAGACATTTCAGATTGAATAAGTCTCTATGCGTGTGCAGCAAACACTTACCTGACTGAGTCGTCTGTCAGTACCCTAAGATGTTTTCTATTACTCAAAATAGGCAAATGCTCAGAGAATTTCAATTGCACTCCAGAGATACCATGCAAACTCTCTTCATTTGGAAATCCCTGCTTTACAATCATACCTTACAGATCTGCTGCAATATTCTCAGTGTTAGCTGCATCAGATACAATGGCTACATACAGGAATGGGAGATATAACTCTTGTCTGGTTAAGGAAGTGCCTGGTCTAAATACTGCTTTGATTTATCACTAATATTTCAATTCAATATTCCTCAAAAAAGTTAGCAGAAAAATAACTAGTCAGTTTACTTGACAACATCAATTCTTGTTCTGAGGTTCTTACTTGAAGTAGGGCTGCTTTGTCTTCCTCTTCAACTGTATCTGAAAAGCACTGCCATTCTACTGTATGCATGGGAATAGATAGGCTAACTGCTTCTGAATATTAGTCAAAGGAGGTCATTATGTTTTCCATAAAAATTCACCTGTGAAGTGTGCTGTAAATCTACAAAATGTGGTCTAAACACATCTAAGACTGTCCCACCTCAGTTACTCCATGAACTATTATGAAAGGTAACTGTTCAGTGACGATGAGGAGTCACTTCCATTACACAGGGCTAGATTATTTCCTGGATTATTCACTTCTTGCTTTACTTGCCTTCTACTTACCCATTCTCCTCATCATGAGGGGCTTCTATTATAGATCAGGCAATAGAATAAGAAACAGAAATTTAATTATTTGTTGTGTATGTGTGTTTGTGTGTGTGGTATGAATGTTTGTGTACATGTGTGTATGTGTGCCCAGGTAGGCCAGACGTCAACGTTGCATGTCTTCCTCAGTTGATGTCTACCTAATTACTGGCCATAGCAGCTCACAGAACCCGGAGCTCACTGACTCAGCTAGACTGCTGGGCTGTCAAGTTCTGGGGATTTGCCTGTCTGGAATGTCCCTTTTCTTCCCAAATTCCCTGTGACACTAAGGTTTCAGATGAACACTGTGCCTGGCTTTACATGTGCACTGGTATCTGAATTCAGACCCTTATGCTCACATGATGAACACTTTCTGACTGAAAGTGTTTCTGGTTAGTTCCCAGAAGCTAAAGGCTACTGACCTGCAAGTCACATTATTCCCTGGTTATATTACATCATTTTCTAGATAAGTGAACAAGAGTCTATTCTGTCTAAATAAATAAGATACTCTCAGGTCAGTTCTGTAACCCTAGCAATGCCTCGGTTCTCTCATCCACAACAGGGTGCTAACAACACTGCTCTGTGGTACTGGTGTAATGATTAAATATAAGGCATTCAAAACATCTGGCACACAGCGAATAACTTAAAAGTGTCAGTATATGGTTGGTTATTAAAAATGGTTTCTTTAAGTTTTATTTGCATTACAGAAAGAATTGTATTTTTAAAAAAATTCATCTATCTATAATGCAACTCTGTAATGTTTACCTCTGATTATCTTATGAAGCTAAAAGCTAGTGCATAGCAGTAAAACATATAGATATAGTTCCCACACTAAGCATGGTCAGTGTGAACTTAAGTTTTAACAGGCTCTTTGATAATCCATTAGCATCTCTTCTAGAGCCTGGTAGTTCCTCTGAATTTCACTTGTTCACTAATGCACAAAGCTTTCCATTGTGAAAATTTAAAAATTGCATTTCTGAGCCACCTTCAACCATGGATGGCTACCATGCAAACAGATCACACACACACACACACACACACACACACACACACACACACACACACCCCTTCTACATATACAGCATTTTCATAGTGAACTGTTATCATCTCAAATAGTTCTTCTCTCAGAAAGCACTGTTTTAATAACATTAAAGAACTTTTTAAAAATAGAGCGTCAAACCCCCAGTTTTATGGATTATCAAAAGCCATCTTACCACATTGCTTGCACAGACACAGGTTTGAATATGTGAACTCTGTTATCTGTTGATACGCTGAACCCACTAAGAGCAAAAGAGAACAGACAAAAGTCCACAAATAAGGGTCAGGCATTTCAAGTTTGCTACAACTGCTGACTGACTAGAAGAAACACCAGATATGTCATCTAGAAGTAGGATGTGATTGAAAAGTTTCAACATGGCAACCGAGAGAAGAAGAATCAAAGTATTCTCCAGGGACAAGGGCCCTGCCAGGTAACTGGACTGTAGTGGTCATCTCTAGACATGAACACATATGAGCAACACCAGAAGGACTCAGCAGGCTATAAATAAATATATGTATTGTACTGGCTGGTTTTGTGTCAACTTGACACAAGCTGGAGTTATCACAGAGAAAGGAGCTTCAGTTGAGGAAATGCCTCCATTAGATCCAACTGTAAGGCATTTTCTCAATTAGTGATCAAGAGGGGAGGGCCCCTTGTGGGTGGTGCCATCCCTGGGCTGGTAGTCTTGGGTTCTATAAGAAAGCAAGCTGAGCAAGCTAGGGGAAGCAAGCCAGTAAGAAACATCCCTCCATGGCCTCTGCATCAGCTCCTGCTTCCTGACCTGTTTGAGTTCCAGTCCTGACTTCCTCTGGTGATAAACAGCAATGTGGAAGTAAGCTGAATAAACCCTTTCCTCCCCAACTTGTTTCTAGGTCATGATGTTTTGTGCAGGAATAGAAACCCTGACTAACACATGTATATATGTGCATAAATATGAAATAATAATAACTAAAGAAGTAGTTATTGATTTGTGATGGATTGGTGGAACATTAGAGGAGTTGAAAAGAGAGTGGAAATGATATAAATACAGTACTCATATACAAAATTCTCAAAAATATTTAAAATAAGGAAAAGCTTCAACAAATTGATTTTATCTATTAGGCAAAATTAAGGTATTCTCATGTGTATTTCTATTTGGAAGCCTTTGATTTATAGCAAACCTGACCTGGGTTTTATAAATTGGAGCAAACAATTCAATCTCTTGGGAACACATTCTAAAAACACCAGGAGGTGAGGGTGGTTGACTGGAAGGAACTGGCTCAGGAAAGGGGTTATACAGCAGGCTGATAGCTAGCAGGGGGAGAAGACGGCAAGAGCAGTCCCACATGTTCACATTGAAGGTGAGCCAACAAACTACTACTTCTTTGCCTGGCTTCCTAACATGGCTTAAAAGAACAGAAGTGAGAGATCCTGGAAAGCTGTATTTTACTCTACTGTACTAAAAGGTAGTTTTAGGGCCTTACTGAGCTGCTGACAACTTCAGTTCAATTGGCCACAATGGGCCTCCCATTCAGCTGACTAAGATGGAGCCACACCCCTGGGCTTTCTGTAGGAGGGAAAAGAGAAAGTGCTTACCCATCACCATCCAAATGAATTAGGGTGTCACTCCAGAGAGGCAAGACCAAGCCCATGGTACAAGTGCTACTGCAAGACAAGAAATAATCATTAATTCACTTCCTGTTTTTCTGGGAAGCAGTCATCATTTATTAACTCTCAACAAGGGATAATCCCTAAAGGTTTATTCTAATGATGACACAGTGGTTCTCAACTTGTGGGTCACAATCCCTTTGATGGTCCAATGACCCTTTCATAGGGTGGACTAAAACCATCAGAAAATACAGATGTTACATTATAATTAACAGTAACAAAATTAAAGTTATAAAGTAGCACCAAAAATAATTTTATATGTGGGAGTGTCACCACAACATGAGGAACTGTATTTATTAAAGGGTTATAGCATGAGGAAGGTTGAAAACCACTGCCCTAAGCAATAAATTGTGTCATAAATGTTAGAGTAGAAAAATTTCTATCATATTACTATTAATCCTGTACATATTCTCAGGATTACTTTGATCACTGCGATAGGACTTTGCCCAGAATACAGTATCCAACTCAATTCCAAGGATTTTATCCTTTCATTTTTTGAGGGGATGGGAGTCATGGACAAAGTTTCATATAGCCCAGGATGGCCTCAAACTTACCACACAGCAGAGGCTGGCCTTGAACTCTCCATCCTCCTACCTTCAGCCCCTGAGTGCTGGGGTTACAGGTATGCACCACCATAACTGTTCTCAGGGACTAGTTTTAATGTCAAGAACTACTGCTGGTTGTTTAAGATCTTGGAATAAATGATTTATTCAACTTTAAGCTCTATTGAACAATCTAACACTTAACAGTCTTAAAAGGAAAGGAATTAAAAATGTACAGAAGTAATAGTCATGGCTTGTTATCAAGTTAGAAAAATAAAAATACAATTTAAATAAAACAGTCCTTGGTCTTGTGTGTGTGAATATGAGTATAAATGAGATTTAAAAAATAAATTTTATTTTTATTTTTTGTGCATTTTGTATGCATGTATGTCTGTGTACCACTTGTATGTCTAGTGCCTATGAAGGCCAGAAGAAGGTGTTAGATCCCCTGGAACTGGAGTTATAGATGGTTATGAGCTGTCATGTGGGTGCTAGGAATTGAACCTGAGTCCTCTGGAAGAGGACTGCTGAGCTATCTCTCCAACTTCCTGTTTCGTTTAAGAAAGTCTGACTATATAGTCCAGACTGGCCTTGAGCTTGAAATTCTCTTGTCTCAGTCTTCTCTACCTTGGGATTACGGCACATGCTATCATATCTGACAAAATAATGCTATGGACTGAACTAGCACTGCTGAAATGCAGAATAGGTATGTCAGCAATCAATAAAAGGCTGGTCATACTATGGAATACTAAAATATTGTTCACGTTCTGGGGGTTGTAATTCAGTGGCAAAGTATATGATCCGCCCTAGGTTCAGCCACACAACAGCCTAGCAGGAAACTGGCTCTAAATGAATAGAACAGGTTGGTGCAGGAAGCCCTGGTCGCCTGATCAATTAATTGTATGCTCTGTGACTCCACTTCTGTGGACAACCTTCATCATTTCTGTCCATTTTTTCATCTTTAAGGATATTTAACATTTTCAGTTTTGTTGGGTATGGTAGCACACCTTTCATTCCAGTATTTGGGACACATACTGCATGCCTATCTGATCAAGGGCATGTGTACATGAGTGCATGTGGATGCCTATCTGTTCATGGGCATGTGTACATGAGTGCAGATGCCTGTGAAGTCAGAGGCTTCAGATCTCCTGCAGCCAGAACTACAGGCAGCTGTAAGGTGACCACTGTTGATGCTGGGAACTGAACTTGGATCCTCTATAGGAGTAATGCATACTCTGCTTAGCCATTTCTTTTGCCCCTTGTTAAGGATGCATCTTTAAAACCTCCTGCTTCTGGACATTTTCCAAAGGATCCGTCATCAGCCCCTCCCAATATGCCTACAGAAACAGCATAGTACAGCAGATGGAACACTGAACACGGAGTGGAATGGTGTAGTTAAGATCATGGCTCTTAGTCAGATGGACTCTGGAACCTGGGTTCTAGCAGTAATAACTTTTCTCCAGGGCCTTACACAGGCTAGGCCTGAGCTCTATACTTCTGAGCCACTCCTTAGCCTTTAAACTGTGTAGTCTTAAATAAATTACTTAATTGCTTGTGTTTGTCTCTTCATCGATAAAAGAGGGACAAAATAACCTTTACTGTCCTGTTTTAAGATCAAGTCTATTGAAAACAGAGATGAGGGTTTCTAAGCACAATAGTTTCTATTCAATAAGTATTTGCTAGGCCAAATATCTGGATTTCATCTCTTTTGGTACTGAAACTCTGACTATCAATCTCTTCTCAGCCGTAAGTTCTTCATCTTTCAAAGTAGGTTACAAACCTAGCCTCACAAGAAAGGCTGAGAGGAGGACAGGGAAATGCAGTAGTTACGTTTCCTTTCCTTTTCATTAATTTTTACTTTACATCCCAATTGCAGCTTCCCTTCTCTCCCCTCTCCTTTTTCTCAGAAAAGGGAGGAAGGCCTCCCAAACGTGTATAATTATGTTTTAATTTTAAAAAATTAAAAAGGATTTAGAAAGGCTAGACAGATGGCTCAGTTAAAAGACTTTGTTTCTTAGGAGGAACCAGGTTTGGTTTCCAGAATCATATGACAGCTCACAACTGTCTGTAACTCCAATTTCAGAGGATCCAATGCCTTCTTCTGGCCTCTTTGGGCACTATATACACACAGCACACAGTACACAGACATACATGCAGGCAACATACCCATATACATAAAATAAAAATAAAAACATTTTAAAACAATTTAAAATAAAATCTAGGCACGGTGGCACAAAGTACCTAGGAGACTGAATTTGAGTGTTTTAGGCACTGGCTTATATAGTGGCACCCTTTTGATCCCCATCTTCCCACCCCCTGAGCAGACCTTGGGCGCAAGCTCCGCAGCCAGTCCCACAGCACCCAGAGGAAGCTCCACTCCCAGGTGCTGTTATGACACTCCCAGGATCAGAGGTGAGGAGGACCCATCATCTGTCCCAACACCGAGAGTAACTGGGACCAGGCCCACAGGAACTCCACTAGCTCAGTAGTTCTGGTTTCTTCCGGTCTGTCTGGGCTGATGTCCTGAGCAGACCTTGGCTCCACAGCCAGTCCCACAACACACAGAGGAAGCTCTACTCCCAGGTGCTCTAACAAGCCCAGGATCAGAGGATCCCAGAATCACAGGATCACAGATACAGCTTGACTCTGAGGAGTTCTGACACAACCAGGATCACAGGAAGGCCAGGCTCCAGTCAGATTTAGCAAGGGCAGGTAGCACTAGAGATAACCAGATGGCAGGGGACAAGCGTAAGAAAACAAACAACACAAACCAAGGTCACTTGGCATCATCAGAACCCAATTCTCCCACCACATCCTGGACACACCATTACACCGTAAAAGCAAGATTCAGACATAAAATCACTTCTCATGGTGATGATACAGGACTTTAAGAAAGACATAAATAGCACCCTCAAAGAAATACAGGAGAACACAGGTAAACAGCTAGAAGCCTTTCAAGAAGAAACACAAAAATCACTTAAAGAACTACAGGAAAACACAATCAAACAGGTGAAGGAGATGAGCAAAACCACCCAGAATCTAAAAATGGAAATAGAAACAATAAAGAAATCAGAAAGAGAGACAACCCTGGAGATATCTAGGAAAGAAATCAGGAGTCATAGATGCAAATATCACCAACAGAATACAAGAGATAGAAGAGAGAATCTCAGGGGCAGAAGACACCATAGAAAACATTGACACAACAGTCAAAGAAAATGCAAAAAGCAAAAAGCTCCTAACCCAAAACATCCAGGAAATCCAGGATGCAATGAGGAGACCAAACCTAAGGATACTAGGTATAGAAGAGAGTGAAGATTCCCAATGTAATGGGCCAGTAAATATCTTCAACAAAATTATAGAAGAAAACTTCCCTAACCTAAAGGAAGAGATGCCCATGAACATACAAGAAGCCTACAGAACTCTAAATAGTGTGGACCAGAAAAGAAATTCCTCCCGCCACATAATAATCAAAACACCAAATGCACTAAACAAAGAAAGAATTTTAAAAGCAGTAAGGGAAAAAGGTTAAGTAACATATAAAGGCAGGCTTATCAGAATTACACCAGACTTCTTACCAGAGACTATGAAAGTTAGAAGATCCTGGGCAGATGTCATACAGACCCTACAAGAACACAAATGCCAGCCCAGGCTATTATACCCAGCTGAACTCTCAATTACCATAGATGGAGAAAACAAGATATTCCATGACAAAACAAAATTTACACAATATCTTTTCACAAATCCAGCCCTACAAAGGATAATAGATGGAAAACATCAACATAAGGAGCAAAACCACACCCTAGAAGAAGCAAGAAAGTAATCTTTCAACAAATCCACACAAACCTAATTCCACCTCTTACAACAAAAACAACAGGAAGTGACAATTACTTTTTCTTAATATCTTAATATGAAAATTAATATTACCAACATATCCTAATCGATTGAAATTCAATAATATGAGGAATTAGGAATTTGTTGATTGTCATCCAATGGTCTCTCTAATTTGGTAATTGGAGAAATAGGTCCAATATTCTACAATCTATATACACTTTCAGCTTGTTTGTTTGTACCAGTGTCTGGATGTGTACAATATAAGGGTCTTGAAATCTTGCTTCTCCTATCTCAGCCTCTCTATTAGTAGTATTGTTTATTTCATGTTTTTACACTATACTATGGTTTTCAGAACAGCTTACATATTTCAAAAGCATTTATATACCCAAAAGGAACATAGACGATTTACTAGGGAGGTTGCTTGTAAGAGAACAACAAAGAGTGAGACTGAATGCTTTGCTTGATGTAACTCTTGTATCAAGTTTGAAGAAGAGGACTCTATAAGTTACTCTTTCTCTGATATGAATGCTTTTCCAAATTATCACAGCCAATGAACCAAATTCTTACCCTCACCTAATGTCTGTGCCACCCTCCAAGCAGAACCATTGTTCATTGAAACAGTTGATGAATGACTTTATAGATAGACCATCTTAATACATACACCATTTCTTAAATGAATGTAACCTGTTCTCTGTGGGCTGAGAATAAAGTTACTCACTCAAGTCAAATAGCTTTGACCATAGCAGGAAGTCTGTATCCAAAAATCGTGCCTACAATTCATTCCTTGGTGCAGCAGAACTATCAACTCTCAGCTTAGCTACGATGGAGGCAAAATCCTTTAGTGATGTGAGGGTTATTGAAGTACAGCCTTATTACAATGAAATCCAATGTCTAAAAATTGCTCTTGCCAGGTGGTGGTGGCGCATGCCTTTAATCCCAGCACTTGGGAGGCAGAGGCAGGTGGATTTCTGAGTTCAAGGCCAGCCTGGTCTCCAGAGTGAGTTCTAGGACAGCCAAGGCTACACAGAGAAACCCTGTCTCGAAAAACCAAAAAAAAAAAGTTCTTATTTTGGGTTTGTACCACATTAAGAGCCAAGATTTTAAACTCTACTAAATACAAAACAAACAAACAAACAAACAAACAAAAAGGCTTTATATATTTATGTTCATTTAAGAAAATACTAGTAGTGATGTATTATTTTGAAATAACAGTTAATATGTTTGGAGTTATTTAAAATTTATATTGATAAAAACGTATGTATTTTCAGTATTGCTGTAGACGAGCATCTACATAAGACTGTTAAATTGATTGTTGTTTTATATCAAACAACTTTTATAATACTTATTTTTATTGTTATAATATTTTATCAATTTGTTCTTAAATGTTAACAAATTCAGATAAATTAAAATCATGCAACTTTTCTCATCATAACGCAATAAATGTTAAAAAAACAAAACAAAACAAAACAAAAAATGGGAGAAAGAAAAATATTTAATCTCTCTCAACAGTTAGTCAAGGAATTAATGAGACATTATAATATAAAACATAGATGCACAACCAAACTTTAGTGCATCCAAAGTCACAAAAAGTATGCTACTGGAATTAAAGGCCCATTAAGTGATTTCAACACCACATTTCTCCAATAGGCAGGCCATCTATAGACCAACACAGAAACATCAGAATTACAAGACATAATACATCAAAAGGACTTAACAGATAGAAATCCATAGGAGAAAGTCTCACTTGAACATAAGCAGCCCATGGAAACCTCTCTAAAATATCCTGGTATACAAACAAAAAACCTTAACAAACTCAGAAAAAGTGAAACAATGCCATGTATCCTATTTAAGCATAATGAAATAAAATTTAAAATAGGCAACAAATAAATCTTTGGTAAATATACAAACTCATGAAGCTTAATCAACTCATTACTGAATAACCAAAGATTTAAAATTTTTAAATTAAAATAACATGTTAATATATTACACTATAAAATGAACATCAAATATTAACCTAGAATAGGTGTTCTAATGCACTGTAAAGGGATGTAGGGTGTCAGGCAGCAAGATACAAACAATTTAAAAGCATCAGTAAAACCAAATGAAAACTGTTGGAAGCACTGCTTGAGTTCAAGGATAGCCTGGGCTTCACAGTGAGAACTTCTCTCAAAGGAAAAAATCTGGGGAGCAACAAATACCAGACCACAAAGTTCTGCTATTTAATAACCTGAAGCATATGCAGTGTATTTTGGAAAACTACTTTACTTTGTATTAATAGGAAACTTTGTCACTTAAAACTACAATACACTTCTCAAAACAAGCTAAGTGAATTGGCTACATCACTACTTGTATTTATCAAACAATCTGTCTTCTACTTTGACTTAATGGTGTTTTGAAACATTTTCATATTCTGGTATATAAAATAATATAATAAATTCCTTTAAGAGTAACTGAGTACTAGCATTCTGAAACCAACAACATTTCTTTTACTGTAAAACAGGCTCACTCAACAGAAGACATATAGGATTTTAATGTCTTTAGCTCTTCATGTCCCAGTTTGTTTCCTAGACATTAAAATTTTGTTAATGCAATGGCACTTGTTAGGTATGATGCAGGCAGGACTATTAGAATAAACTATGTGGTTCGTTGAGGATAAATTACCAGTCATCCACGGCAAGTGTCTGCCCAGGCATCGGATGGCTAATACTCCAGAGTTGGCAGTTACTGCCTCCAGCCTCCAGCCTCTAGGGGAGCCTCAGCAGGTTCTATGTACTTCTAGTTCCTGTTCTACAGGGATTTCATCTGAGAGGTCAAGGGGAATTGAACAAAGGAAATATGGCCACAGCAATTGTCTAACTGTACCATACTGTCCCACAGGGGAGCTGTAATCACATATGACTACTAAGAAAGTAAATGAAATGTGACTAGTTATGACTGAGAATTTTTTCTTACATATCATTATTTTAGTCTTTACTTATTTAAATAACTAGGTGTCAAGTGGCAAATGTACTAGACAATATAGGTCCAGATATATTTCCAATGAATGTGGAAAGGCAGATATTTTCCCCACTTCGTCATCCTTGAGATAGTCTTATATATAAGACTGGATGGCCTGAACTTACTACATAGACCAGGCTGGTCTCACCTTGGCAATTCTCCTGCCTCTGCCTCTGGAGTGATGGAATTACTGTAAGTTCAGAGCATATAATTAAATGCTGTGACTGGCATACGCGTTTACAACTCTGGCCTTATGATCTTTACAAGCTAACAAGACATTTCCCAAGGTGACTTTTGTCATTCCTGGGAAGAGGGAAAGGGAGCTCAACTAAAGAACAGTCTTGATTGGACGGTCTGTCAGCTTGTCTATGGGGCATTGTTTTGATTGCTAATTGATGCAGGAGGAGCCAGTCTATCGTGGGCAGTGCCATCCCTAGGCAAGTGGGCCTGAGCTATATAAGGTAGTTAAATGTGAGCCTGGGAGCAAGCATGTCAGCATCTCTGCTTTAGTTCCTGACTCCAGATTCCTGCCCTGGCTCCCCATGATGTGAGCTGAACTCTTTCCTCCTAAACTTTAAAAAAAAAAAAAAATCAATTTATTTTATTTTGTGTACATGGGGTAGCATGCTGGAGGCTAGAGGAAGACAACTTGGGTTGGTTTGTTCTATTATGTGGGTCCTGGGAAACTGAACCCAGGTTGTTGGGGTTGGCAGCAGGTTCACTTACCCACTTAGCTATCTCACCAAGTTGGTTTTGGTCAGTGTTTTATCGCAGCAACACAGAGCAAAGCAAGATACTTCTATGTACAAACTAGAGTAAACACAGATTTTGGAAACTTTCTAGAGATACTAGGATTTCCCGGCTCCCAACCCCCAAATCAGAAGGACAATCATTGTCATCTATACCCCTTCCACTAATTCCGGGGCTTTGTGTGTGCATGTGCATGTGTGTGCACGAGAGCGTGTGTATAAATTCCCCCAGGTCTGGGCCACACCCCTAGCTATTGCACAATTCCATTCTAGTCCTAAACCAGGAAGTCATGGTTTGAGACATCTGGCAGGATTTCCTGAGGCTTATTATCTCGGAGTGTAAAGATCTGCTTAGCAGCCACATTCCACAGTCTTCTCAAAGGTTCTTCCGAAACAGTAGGGAAATACAACAGAAAAGCCTGAAGCATTAAGGATATAGATTCAGCTCCTCCCAATGAACAATAATAATAATAACCACAATGATCCAGGTTCTGTCTGAGATATCTTTAATTACAGGAAGCAAAGTACATATGAGTTTGGAACCCAAGGCCAGTGGTATATTAGCAAGAAAAGTATGTACCCTTGGATTATCAAAGTAGAGCACTACTGATTGAAAGAATAGATTGGCAGGAGAAAGAAACATTACCCAGAGCTATGTTTCCATTTATCATCATCATTATTATTATCATTAGTACATAACAATAAGAGAAAGGTAACGAATAAGAGTAAATTAGAAATAGTCACTGTTTCTGAAGATCATGGTTTTATACCTTGATTTGTGCGAGGTCCATTTGGATTTGGCGAGGCTAGCTCCTTGGCTGCTCACACAAGTCCCAGGGATTGCCCTGTCTCCACTTCCTTACTGCTGGGATTATAGGCACATACTGCTGTGCCTAGATTTTCCACCAATGCTAGGAACTGAACTCAGGTATTTGATCTTACATGGCAAACACTTTATCACCTGAACCATCTCCTCCTCAAGTTGTCATGAATTGTTTCTTTTTTTTTTTTTAAAGATTTATTTATTATTATAGATGAGTACACAGAAGAGGGTATCAGATTTTATTATGGGTGGTTGTGAGCCACAATGTGGTTGCTGGAATTTGAACTCATGACCTTCGGAAGAGTAGTCAGTGCTCTTACCCGCTGAGCCATCTCTCCAGCCCCCATGAGTTGTTTCTTTTTTGTTTTTTTGAGACAAGGTTTCTCTGTATAGTTCTGGTTGTCCTGGAACTTACTCTATAGACCAGGCTGGCCTCGAACTCAGAAATCCGCCTGCCTATGCCTCCCAAGTGCTGGGATTAAAAGTGTGTGCCACCACTGCTGGCGGCGAATTGTTTCTTAACTTAAAAATTTCATTACCATGCACTCACTGTAAAAGGTAATGGGGCTTCACTGTGATACTTTTGTAATACATGTCAACCATTTTCATAAACATACACATTGTGGTAGTTTTCTCAGGCTTCTGAGATACTGCCTGTGACACTATTGGGGAAGGATTAGGAGGCTGCCCTTGTTGGAGTAGATGTGGTCTTGATGGAGGAAGTGTGTTGCTGGGTGGTCTTTGAGGTTTCAAGAGCTCAAGCCAGGCCCAGTGGCTCTCTCTTCCTGTTGCCTGTGGATCTGGATGTAGAATTCTTTGCTACTTCTCTAGTACTGTGTCTGCCTGTGTACTGACATGTTCCCTGCCATGATATAATAATAATGGACTAAACCTTTGAAATTGTAGGCAAACTCCAATAAATGCTTTTTTAAAAGTAAATGCTGTGGTCATGGTATTTATTCATGGCAACGGGACAGTGATCTAGACATATATCAAGAATATGAACTGGGCACGGTGGCTCGCTCACACCTTTAGTCCCAGTACTTGGGAGGCAGATACAGTCTGATTTCTGAGTTCAAGGTCAGCCTGGTCTACATCAGAGAGATCCTGTCTCAAAAAGACAAAACAATACACATACACAAACCTCGTCCTCTTACCTTCTTGTCCCACTTTATCTTGAATTTTAAGAGCTTAATTATACAACACACTTTTGTATTACCTTAAATAACTGTAACAGGTTATTTAAAAAGTAGTTCTCCTAAAAAGTAGTTTTCATGCCCCTTCCCCATTTTTTATGGTATCATACCTGTCATTAGAAGAAAAATCCATCCCCAGGACAATGCTTTCTTCAGTGTCTTGTCTACCATTAGTTGAAACCACAACCATATAGCGTGTTCGATTTTGGTAAGTACTTTCCAGTCTTACAGCCTGAAGTTAATAGATAACAAATAAACAAAAAATTTTAGAGAAATTTTAAATCATTTAATCTTGTTTTTCCCCTTTTAAACCAGCATCTCATGGCATGCCACCAAGGCAAGAGAGTCAATAGTTGGGAGACCTAAATTCAAATTTCAACTCATATAGTAACTGTAAAACCTTTGATGTAATACTAAATTAACTGGAGAGAGATAAAATACCTGTTATGTTGTTTTTAAGAATCCAGGCATACAAACCACAAATAAGACAGGCCCCATACCCAGCAGTAGATGGCCAACACAAAATGAACTCAATGGTGTTTTTTGGAGATTTTTTTTGAGGGGGTCTCAATATTGCTACGTTGGTTTGTTCTTTAACCTTACTTTTGCTTGTGTATTATGATTTCTGATTTTGTGTTATCACAGATATTTTTGTGTGTGTATGTGTCTATGTTTCTTGTGTATTTTCATTGTTTGTTCATTCTTATATATTTTCATTATTTTGTTTGTTTGTTTTTTCGAGACAGGGTTTCTCTGTGTAGCCCTGGCTGTCCTGGACCTCACTCTGTAGACCAGACAGGCCTCGAACTCAGAAATCCGCCTGCCTCTGCCTCCCAAGTGCCGGGATTAAAGGTGTGCGCCACCATCGCCCGGCTTCATTGTTGTTTTGTTTTGTTTATTTTGGTTTGTTTTGAAGAGAGAAAGAAGGTGTAGAGATGAGAGAGAGGAAATCATGACTATATTGTATATAAATCGGACTATATTGTATGAAAAAATTTATTTTCAATGAAAAATGAAAATATACAGGATAAGTCACTATAAATATACATAAGTTGGTCAAACTCAAAATGCTATAGATGTGTATTTTACTAAAATATATATTATCCATATACTATAAAGTATATATGTTTTATAAAATATATTAATATATTATATGTACATCTCTTAAATAGTCTATGCATCTATATATACTTATCTGTCTCCACAAGCTTTGGGGTAAGGTAATAACCATTCTTACCAAATCTGTTTCTTTTAGTAATGATTACTTGTTTCACCAAGCTTTAGTCAGGCTCCTGCACTTTGTCTAGATCTATCTGTGCAATTTCCTGCACAATTAAACTTGAGCAAGAAACTGCCCCCCACTCCACTCCCAATTTATTTATCAGAAATCTACATCATCTCTACTGGATAATCCTTGACATTTAACTGGGTTTCTCATCCTCCACCATCTCCTAAGTGATATGTGATCACCCTGGCCTATCCTCAACAAAAATCATTTAAATCATTTTAAGCCAAAACTTGATACTGGGGGTTCTTTGAAATCTAAGACCTATGAGCCCTTACAGATGCTAACCGGAGAAGGCTCCTATCTATGGGTAAGTTTCCAGCTACCTGCAGGGAAGTGAGGCAGCAAGTGCAGACACGCAGGCCTGCTGGGCCTCATGGTTACTTTTTTTGTTGCTATAATCAAACGCCATGACCAAGGCGACTTGTAGACAGAGGCACTTCCTTGGCTTACGGACTCCCACACTGGTGAGGGAGGCACACCAGCAGGTAGCTAGAGCAGGAAGCTGAGATATCACATTTCTATCCCCAGGCAAGAAGCAAAGCGCAAACTGCAAGTTGGTAAGGTATTATAACCCTCAAAGCTTGTTCCCCAGGAACTTCCTCTAGCAAGGCTCTACCGATTTCTCAAACTAAGCACCAACTGCGGACTAAGTTTTTGAATACTTGTGCCCATAGGAAAATTTTTCACTCAAACCACAAGTTTATAGTGAAGATTTTGAGAGGAAAAACACAAAGTATTTACACTGAATCCACACTGACTACAGGAAAGAATGAACTATTGAGAAACAGGCAAAGGTTTAAGTCAGTGTGAATCAAGAACCTATTGCTTGACTGGCTGAGGCAAACAGTCCAGAAAAATTTATTTATAAAGAGTATATAATATAGCTTATGACTTGCTTGTCTAGAATTCGGCCTAGATTTCAATAATGATTCAATAATGTAGGAAACTATCTATTAAGTTAATTGGGCACAAAGGTGTTAACAGATTAATCTTCCCCTCTGGAAACCAGTCTTCTGCCAGCTGTCTTTCAAACAAGAGGTAGAACTTTCAGCTCCTCCAGCCCAATGCCTGCCTGGATGATACCATGCTCCTGCCTTGATGATAACAGACTGAACCTCTGACCCTGTAAGCCAGCCAATTAAATGTCATCCATATAAGAGTTACTTTGGTCATGGTTTCTGGTCACAATAGTAAAACACTAAGATAAGCAAGATTTTTTTCCCTCTCTTACTTCTTACTTCTTACTATTGTATTGTTTGTGTGTATGTGCAGATATGTGTTGGTGCATGTATAGAAGTCATAGGACAACTTTGTGGAGTTTTTTCTTTCTACCTTCATGTGGGCTCCAGGGATTGAATTTAGTTTACTACATTATACAGCAAGGGACTTTACCCATGAAGCCATTTCAGGGGCTGACTCCTTTATTTTATTTTATTTTTTTCTAGACAGAGTTTTGCTAGGTATACCAGGGTTGAACTCATAGAAATCCTTCTACCTCAGCCTCTTGAATTCTGAGAGTACAAGCGTGTGCCGCAATGTAGCTTCTTCTTAGATTCATTTATTTTATTTAATGTAGGAATGAATGTTTTGCATGCATGTATTTGCATCTCATGCCCACCTGGAACCTTTGGAAGTTATCAGATCCCCTGGAACTGTAGTTATAGATGGTTTTTAGTCACTGTGTGGGTCCTGGGAACTGAACCCAGGTTCTTTGCAAGAGCAGGCAGTGTTCTTAATGGAAGAATACTCTCTTCAATCCTTTAAAGGTTTCCCAATGAAGGAGTTAGAGAAAGGATCTATGGAGCTGAAGGGTTTGCAGCCCCTTAGGACGAACAACAATATGAACTAACTAGTACCCTCAGAGCTCCCAGGGACCCAACCACCAACCAAGGACTATACATGGTGGGACTGATTGTTTTGGCAGCATGTGTATAGTAGAGGATTGCAAATTCAATCATCTATAGGAGGAGAGGACCTCGGCCTTGTGAAGGTTTTGTGCCCCAGTGTAGGGGAATGCCAGGGCCAATAAGTGGGAGAGGGTGGGGTGGCAGGCATGGGGAGGGGGGAGGCAAAAGGGGTTTGTTCTTGTTCTTTTTGATTGTTTTTTGGAGGGGAAACTGGGAAAGGAGAAATTTACATGTAAATAAAGAAAATATCTAATTAAATAAAAAAAATAAAGGTTTGTTGGATTTTTCTTTTATTTTTAAGATAGAGTCTGTATATGTAGTCCTGGCTGTCCTGGAACTTACAATATAGACTAGGCTGGCCTCAAACTCAGAGTGATCCTCCTGCCTCTACCTCAGCTTGCTCTTTGCTTTCTACAATAAAAGATTCCCTTTTCAGAAGCTTCTTCGTTTTAAAGGTTTTAATTCACTGCTTATTCACTCAGAGTACCTTCAGAAAACTGTAATGTAAATAAGGACTTAGTAAGACCTAGGGCTTACTTGTTAGTGTTATGATGGCAGTGTAGTTACTGAGCCTCTAAATGCCTGAGGTGAAATGGCATGCTGCCTGAGCCTTATTTTAAGATATTCCAATGAAAAGAGAAAGGAGGAGGAATGGATGAGAGAGGCCAGGCAAAGAGTGATGGCTACTAAAGTTGAGTCATACATTTACTGGGATATATTTTCTACATCGATTGCCTGGAAAATTTTTTAGTAAGTTAAAAAAGGTCAGTGCATAAATCATCAAAAAAAGCAAAATGCACTTGGGAGGCAGAGGCAGGCGGATTTCTGAGTTCGAGGCCAGCCTGGTCTACGGAGTGAATTCCAGGACAGCCAGGGCTACACAGAGAAACCCTGTCTTGAAAAAACAAACAAACAAACAAACAAACAAACAAAAAACAAAGCAAAATGGCTGTCGGGCAACACTTACCTGAAATATCTGCTATACATATATTGCATATACAACGCTAGCTCATATGCTGAGAAAGCAATGGTGAAGGGGAGACATGCTCTCTTCCTTGTGAAATATATACTCTATTATTACTGTCTCAAAAACAAATACATTAATTAAATTAAAGAAAGACAGTTTCATGTAGCCCAGGCTAGCTTCTATCTTATATTCAAGGATAACCTTTCGTTGATCCTTCTGCCTCCACTTCTCAAGGGATAGGATTACAGGTGTTTACTTCCATGCTTAGTTTCTGCCGTCCTGGAGATGGATGGAACCTAGGGCTTTATGGAAGCTGGGCAGCCATTCTACCAATTAAGTTATGTACTTAGCTTTATGTCTCTGTTCTGATGTTCCTAAGAAAAGTTAGGGAAATAAAAACAGCAAAGTGGCTACATTAAAGCTTATTTGTAGGAACCAAAATAATCAGAATAAAATGCCATTATTCTGATGCTAAATATACAGGCTGTACTCAACATTTTATGTTCCATGAAGAAAAGTTTCAAAATCAAATTCACTTATGAGAAGCTAAGAGGAACTAACATTTAAATGGATCACAGTCTAGAGTTAGTCAACTGATACTGAGGAACATTAATCACACAAAGCTATGGATCATAGTGAATGCGTGAGGTGGACTGGGAGGCGGCTCTGGATTTCCTTACAAAACACTCAAAGCATACATTACATTTATTTACTAATTGATTTACTTATTTAGTGTGTGTGAGGGCTGTAAAGAGGTCAGAGGATAATGTGTAAAAGTTGGTGTTCTCCTTCCTTCTGGGTCCTGGGAACAGACCTCAGCTTGCCAGGCGTGTGAAAAGTGCGCCAAGCTGCATCGTCCCACTGGCCCATACATGTTATTCTAACCAGAGAATCTGGTACAGATGAAGTCAGATTTTTAAAAATTAATTGTGTGCACATGTGGAGGTCAGAGACAGGCCTGTAGGAGATGGTTCTCTCCTTTGACCATGTAGGGCCTCGGGATCAAACTCAGGTTATCAGACTTAGCAGCTGGTCTCGAACTTGCTATGTAGCCTGGGAGGAGAATCACCTTGAACTTCTGATCTCCACCAGTGCAAGGATGGCAGGCAAGTGTTGTTATGCCAGGTTTCTATGGTGCTGGAGTTGGGACCCAGGGCATCATACATGGTAGCACTCTACCAACTGAGCTATATTTCAGGCCCCAGGATTTCTTATAAACAGAATTTCAGATTTTACCACATGTTTAAACTTGAGTATGCCTTAGCAATCTTTGAACTAAATGTTCAATTTCTCAAATGTGTTAAAAGCACTTTTATCTGCAAACATAAATGGCATGGAAACGACTGAACTGTGATTCTGACAAATTAAAAAAAAATCTTGACTCACTTTCCTTTAGTTATCTGTGTGTGTAAATATATGAGCACACTATGTTCATATGCCTGTGCGCACTATGTATGTGGAGGCCAGACGTCAACACTGGGTGTCTTCCTCAATTATTCTCTTATTTCCTGAGATAAGCACTCTTACCAAAACTTGAGCTCAGCAATTTAGGTAGACTGGCTGTCTAGCAAGTCCAGGGATCCCCGCCTTTGCCTCTCTAGTGCTTGGATTACAGGCATGAACTATAATACCAGCTTTGTTTTTCTTTAAATCTCAAGTCCTCGGGCTGTGCAACAAGCACTATGCAGATGGAACCATTTCGTTAGCTTTCTATGACAGCTCATCTGCCAATTAGTGCCAACTGGCTGGCTAAAGGTTGATAAAAGAAAAAAAACTTCCTAAATATAATGCTTGATATCTGGTCAAACTAGAGGTGGGCACCAAGACATTTTGGTAAGTGATATTCAGTGCAAACATTACCTGTATCTTTAATATTTAACATATAGTATCAAGAGCTCATCATTCAAAAAAAATCATCTTAAAACTCTCAGTCCAACCTACACACTGAACCTAAGCAGAGCAGCTCACAGATCTATCTTGCACAAGAGGTTTCTTCACCTCCATTATCTAACAGCTGAAAATAGTTTTCCTGAGCACATACCACACCTTTGCTTTAAATTTATTTTCATCACGAGTCTGGACCATGCCTCTGCATGCAGTATTTATCCTCAGGGAAGCTGCATTATAAAAATACACTGTCTAGACAAGCAGCTCACCTGATCCATCAGAAAGAAAGGTTTCAAAAGTATGTAAGCATTAAATTCTGGCCAAAAGAACAAAGTAAAATCAGTAGTAGTTAAGACTAAGATAGACTTTAGATATGACATTAATAAAGAACATTGTTTTCAAGAGTCTGAAGAAACGTCTAGATAAAAGAAATCAAGTTACAAAATTAAAAAAAAAACCTATAACTTACATTCTGTAGAATCACTGAAAACTATGACCAAGGCTAAAGATATGGTTAGGTGGTAGAACACTTATCTAGCAAGTAAAAAAGACCTCAGGTCTGATTCCCAGCACAGTCAATAATGCCTTACCAAATCCATGATTAATTTCCTGACATGGCAAGATATCCACAATAAACAGGTTGAAAGACATTATGTCTTATATTTTTGCAAAACAACAAAACTAAATTAAGCATTACTCAGCTGCCTACACCTGACCCCATGCAAACACAAGAGAGAATATAAAGGTGCTCAAACAGTCAGGAACAGCTGTTCTCAGAGGGAAGGATATGGTTTTTATCTTCATTCCTTTTTGAACTGTCTAATTTGGAAAACCAAATCAAATCCCATACAATACACTTATTTTCAGAAAAAAGTAAACTCATTTTCATTGCTGAAAATTTTTAACATATTATAAAACTAAAATCAAAAAAACCCTAATTTTCTTAAATTATGATGCCAAGTTCTTAGCTTTTGTAAAAACTTCCTTGAGGCTACTGTAAATATTCTGAAGCTCATGGATTTCTGGTTTGATTTTTAAGTGGCTGTTTGATAATGAGGAAGAGCACTATAAAACCATTTCCTATTTAACAACTGAAGTTTCTTAAGTGCTGAAGTAACATTAATGCCTGTACTTGGGAAGCAGGACTCCTCCACAGGAGAACATTGTTTTTTGTTTGCTGTTTTCAATGCTTAAGCAAAAAGTGGGTTTTGGCTGGGTTAAGAAGAAAAGGAGAAGGAAAAAAAGCAAAAAGAGCAAAAAAAAAAAAAAAAAAAAAAAAAAAAAGCAGCAGGATTTTCAGTTGACTATCCAATTTTTAACCTTATGTACAAGTCCCGAGATAAGAATTTTAGCATTCCAAATAAACTCCAGACAAAAGCCTTTGCTCTGGGTCTACAAATGCCCCTTTCAGTTACAAAGTGCTAATTTGTGCAAAGTCATACAATGCCTTTACTCTTTTTCCTGAAAATGACTCACTCAATAATCTGAAACATAATTACTATGTAACAATTCAAAATAACTGTAAATGGCTTTTCATTTTAATGCAGAGGCATGAGTTAATTTTTCTGAACTTATATTCTGTAAATGTAACACACACTACTTACTCTCAGCTGACGGGACACATTTTAGTAATCCTCAACGCTGCCTTCCTAACTTACCCTTCAGTCTTTCAAGATTCATATGGAAAGTTATTTTTATATTTAGGGGCTCAAACTAAACTCCAGAAGGTTTTCAATGAGAAAAAGATAAAACCCACAATGGCGATGGCATCCTTAGGCTTGGCTTTTCCCACACCATACTATGTTCAAAAGCTCTCATAGCAAATAAACACCCTGTACAAGTGACTACTGATACTGGCTTTTGTTGTAATAAGTATACAACAGGCTTTATTTGGTAGAGTTGTATTCAAAGTGTGATCAGCATCTTTTGGAAATTTGCTAAAAATGTAAATTATCTCCCCCTACCCCCACACACCTCCCCAGCAACCTACAAGAACCCAACTGGAGGTGATTTTGATATACCCTAAAGTCTCAGAACCACTGCTTCAGAGCACTAAAGCTATAAAAATCATGCTCTGTGCCCCATAGCTGGGTTCCCCGACCCCCATGTATCCCTGGCCGTCCTGGCTCACTCTGTAGACCAGGCTGTCCTTGAACTCAGAGATCTACCTGTCTTTGCCTCCTGAGTGCTGGGATTAAAGTGTGGACCATCATTGCCTGGCTACAGATGGTTTTAAAAAGAATCATTTGAGAAATGCATGTATTAAAAAAGGCAGATGGTCAGCAATATGGTGGCTCAGTAGGTAAAATTGCTTGGTGTGAAAACCTGATGATCTGACTTCAGTCCTTGGATTCCAGGGTGGAAGGAGAAAACCAACTCCTGCCTCCATGTGGCATGTTTGCCCTACTTCCTCTCTTATGCACACATAGATATACATGCTTAGACACATAAAATAACTTTTAAAAATTCAGACAAAAGGGGAAGATAGCACAACAGGTAAAATCTCAGCGAGATGCCTTATTTCAAAAAAGAAATTAAGGTGGAAAGCGGTGGCAAAGACATTTAACATCAACCTCTTGCTTCTACATGGCACACATAGGTGAGTGTACTTGCACACATGTCAATGCCACACATACATTTTTAAAACTTTTAAGAAAAAGTGTGCATCAATCAATCAATTAATAATGAATAAGGAAGAAAGTGATTAAAATGGAGAGTTGGTGAGCAAGATGATACTCAACATTAACTTCTGGCCTCTACATGTGCGTGCACGCGTGTGCACACACACACACACATACACATACACACACATATATACACACACACATACACACACATACATACATACATACACACATACATATACACATACATACACACATATACACATACATACACACACACTCACACATACACACACACACACACACACACACACACACACACACGTGTCATAATCAGCATTTGAGAGAAAAGTAAACAAAACTTTAAAAGTAAAGCAAGCAAATGAGGAATCAGTGAATCCAGAGGGTGCAGAGGTTTGATCGCTTCCATAGTCAACCTCTCACTTTACTGCTCACATCTCTTCTTGGACAGAGAGTAGGAATAGTTATTTGAATTTAATATGCTTGTGGCTAAACCTAGAGGTCTGGTGACCACACACCCAGATAACTTCAATAACTGCCTAGTGTACTTCCTCCTATCTACTCTGTATTAGCTTCTAGGGAATCTTCCTTAGATACTGTAGCTGGTTCATGTTATTTCTTGGCTCAAAAAAAACCTTGTATTTCACAATGTTTCATGAAGAGGGAGAAGTATTGACTGGCTTTATAGCAACCTAGGGGTCAGATACAAATATGTGAAATAAGCCACAAGGGTTTTTTGATTTTTTTTTCCTTCCCTCTGAGACAGATTGTCCTGGAACTCACTATGTAGACCAGGCTGGCTTTAAACTCACATAAATATGCTTGCCTCTGCCTCCCTAGTGCTGGGAATAAAGGTGTGCAGCCACCACACTCAGCCCCCATTTCACATTTCTTCAGGTGTCTATTTAATCCTGTCAACTGTGAAAGTAGTTAGGAAATGAGGAAAAGGGCAAAGACAGCCTAAGGTAGCTTGTCTAACATCACATGATTAGCAAGAACCTGAGGCCAAGTCTCCTGACTCTGAGGTCACCAACAATTGCTGGTTATTTCATTCATACCTTGCTCCTTCCTATATGTGCTTTTGATTAAGCTATATTCTTTTTCTTTCTTTCTTTTTTTTGGGGGGGGGTTTGTTTTTTTGAAACAGGGTTTTTCTGTGTAGCCCTGGCTGTCCTGGAACTCACTCTGTAGACCAGGCTGGCCTCCAACTCAGAAATCCGCCTGCCTATGGCTCCCAAGTGCTAGGATTAAAGGCGTGTGCCACCACCGCCCGCTTGATTAAGCTATATTCTTATTTATAATGAATTTGTCTACTCAATCTATCTTTTAAGATATGCTCAAGTTCCACTGTCTAATAGAAAAGCTTCCCCAACAAGGACAAATTTCCATTTTTTCCTCCTTTTTCTGAACTTCAACTGTTGTTATGGGGAATAACTTACAAACCAGCAATTAACAGCAAACTTGAGCCAGAGTTTTTATATGTTTTACAATAATTAAAATTCTCAGCTGGATTGTGGGGTAGGCCATTCTTCATTCTATTCCATCTAGGTCCGAGCATGATGTTTGGACAAAAAATAACTTTAATGTTAGCTATTTTAGGCAGACTTTTGAGGAAGAAAATTATGATGTCATTAACTTACCAGCCTTATGTTGTCTTCTGGGCGGAGTAATATGAACATTGCTTGAAGATGCTGTTGGAGATCACCTGGTAAAATTTAGAAGATAAAGGATGATTATTCTCTATTCAAAAATCAATAGAAAAGATTCCCTCTACTTTAATGGCTTGTAAAGTTATGGCTTACTGAAAGGCTTAAATTTTTATTTTTACATTTTAATATTTTAGTGTGTGTGAGTGCACACTTGCTCATGTATTGTGAGGACACTTTCTGAGGACGTCAGAAGACAACTTGTTTTTTTTTTTTTGAGACAGGGTTTCTCTGTGTAGCCCTGGCTGTCCTGGAACTCACTCTGTAGATCAGGCTGGCCTCCAACTCAGAAATCTGCCTGTCTCTGCCTCCCAAGTGCTGGAATTAAAGGCGCGCGCCACCACTGCCCGGTGACAACTTGTGGAAATTGGTTTTCTCTTTCCACTATGTGGGTGCCAAGATTTGAACTCAGGTTGTCATGCTTACAGCAAGCACCTTTAACCCATGGAACTACCTCATACATTTTTGTTATTATTTAGGACAGGTTTTTACTATGCACCCTTGGCTGATCTGAAATTTTGTATGTAGATGAAGATGACTTCCAATTTACAGAGATTAGCCTTCCACTGCCTTTGGAGTCACTACACCCAGCTCCAACTCATATTTTTATCATGTGTATATAGGAGTGTAGGTGTTCAATGAGGCCAGAAGAGGGTGCTACAGTTGGTTGTGAGCTTTGGGTACTGAGAACACCACTGTGTCAGTTTACTGTATGTTAACATTTATATCTGTCATACCAGGCAGTGGTGGCTGATGCCTTTAATCCCAGCACTCCGGAGGCAAGTGAATCTGTCAGAGAAAATCCTGCCTTGAAAAACAAAAACAAAAACAAACAAAAAAAAAAAAAAAAAAAAAAAAAGGTCCTAGAAAAGGTATTTGAGAATCATCTGTGTTTTATACAATGGCAGAAGTAGGTGAGGGATCTACTGGTGACTATAGATCAACAAGTGTTTGAAAGTTTTAAATGATATATATAATTTCTATTCATGTAATAAGAATATTCAGATGCATTTAACTTAAAATACTGTTAGATTCCCTTTATTTTCAACCATTTAAAGTGGTTAGTAGATGATTTTAAAATGAGAGTACCTATTAAGTAGGACATACTGGGAATAGTTATTCTCCTGAACAAACTGGGTGTTTTAATATGGCCAACTATTATTTGAAACCTCACTTATTCTTATACATTTTATAACACTAAATTGAAAAAATTTTGAGTTAAAATACTAATGATGATGTCAGGCATGGTGGTACATGTCTTTAACTAATTCCAGCACTCAGGAGGCGAGGCAGGTGGATCTCTATGAATTCAATATGAATTCTATATATGGTCTATATAGTGAGCTCCATGCCAGCCAGGGCTACACAGGTCTCAAACAACAGCAGCAGCAACACCGCCACCACCGAAACTAAACCCAAAACAAAAGAGACTAAATGTATGTGTGTGTGTGTCTATGGTGGAAGCTCACTATGTTGTAAGATTGTGGGGGAATTTGAACACAGATACCTGTTATGGGTATGGTGAACAATGACTCCCTCAGAAGACATGGGTTATTAAGTGACAGTCACCAGTACTAGGTATGGGATCCCTCTCTACAGTCAGAGTGTCTCCACAGGTATCCCAAACAACACAGGCTATTGTGATTGCTCTTAGTTGCCTACCAGAACTATATAGTACAACCTTACTGCTGATGACATAACACACTTTGGCTGTAGGACATAGAGAAATCAAGCTGGAACTGACCTCAAAGTTCCTCTCTACTAACCAACTCACAGAGCCAGAAGGTGCTATGAGAGAAAAGCCATACAGCCCACCCTGCATGCTATAATACTGATCTCCCAGACAGGATGTATTCACTGTACAACAGTGGCACAAAGGAGATGAGGTAAACCACCTGTTTTTAGATTGGATTTGAGGCTTGGTCCACAAGAACAAATTTAGACCTAGTCCTGTAAACCTGGACAAAGTCCAAGGTTCTAGAGGTCACAGGCTCTAGGGAAGAACCTACTACTGCTGTTCTTAAACATGTCATTGAACTGCCTTTTGAATATTTATGCTTATACCGACAGATTAGTGCTGCCCTCAACCTTGACCAGAGAAACTTCTCTCTGCAGTGGCCAACAGTTAATGACCATCATACCCTAGAAATTACTGCAGCTATGGTTACCAGCACAAGAGTAAATCAAACAAGATCAGTAAATATTCTAACAGGTAGCACTAACCAGACTTAGAGGGTTATTAACAAAAAGGGAGCGGCCACGAAAGGAAGAGGGAATGTGCTGGAGGTACCCGAGGAAAGCTGAACGGAGAGGAGGGAGTGCCTGAAGGAGTAGGAAGGGGAGTAGGGAGTGCACACAATCAAAAACTAATAAAAGTTATTTTACTAAAGAAAAGGGGGGGGGGGAGGCTGGAGAGACAGCTCAGCAGTTAAGAGTACTTGCTATTCTTCCACAGAACTTGAGTTTGAGTGTCACTACTCACAACCATCCATAACTCCAGCTCTAGGTGATTTGATGGTCCTGGCCCTCCCAAGCATCTGCAATCATGTGTACATACCCACTTGCACACACACACACACACACACACACATATACATAATTAAAGATAATAAAAATAGGTTTTTAAAAATGAAAGGTTATTTTAAAAAAGGAATTTAAGACACAAATTTTCTTATTTCTCCTACTCTGTCTTAGGAAATTCAAGGATTTGGTTAATAGAGAAAGATAATATGCTGTCACAAATGATGACAATCTAAGAACCCAAGGCTTTATTTCTGCTTACCTAGGGTACTTTTAAAAGAGCTTTAAGATGTCTGACATAGCCACATAATCATGGATGCCAGTGTAACTTTTTTCTTTCACACTAGCCTTGAAGCCTGCACATATCATTTTCTCTGTGTTCACCTTATAGCTTCTAAGTATGACATTAGCTTTGCAAGAAGCAGTGAGCTAGGATGAAAAATGAGTATGTGTGTTTAACTGTTCGCAAGTCTAGAATCTTTCCTCATTTTTCTTAAGGAACATTTTTTTCCTTCCCTCTCTGTTTTACTGCTTGCTTCTGATTAATTCCAAACTTACAGAATCCTTTAACTTTCAATATTAAATACAAGACCCATTCGATTATGTTTTTTTTAAAGATTTATTTATTATTACACATAAGTACACTGTGGCTATCTTCAGACACACCAGAAGAGGGTGTCAGATCTCATTATGGGTAGTTGTGAGCTACCATGTGGTTGCTAGGATTTGAACTCAGGGCCTTTGGAAGTGCAGTCAGTGCTCTTAGCCGCTGAGCCATCTTGCCAGCCCCCTCATTCTATTATGTTTTAAACTCAGAGACACAATCTGAAGCCAGATTAGGTTCTATGAAGCCTTGTCTCAAAAGAAACAAAGACAAAAACAAACAGGTATACACCCTACACCCCAAAAAGTCTACAACAAAAATCCCTCAAGCTTATATCACGAATGGTGTCTCATACCTAAATTTAAATGCACAAGAAGCTGAGGCAGGAGAGGCCTTTCTGAATGTAACTCTCTCTGTAAAAAAACCCCTAAGACCAGGGCTGTGGATACACTAAAGTAGTAGGGTGTTTGCCTCACATGAGAGCAAGACCCCTGGCTTCTGTCCTTAGCACAGGGATACAACAAACAACAGTAGCACCAACTTAACTTTCTTCTTAAAGATCAGGAGACACAGCCCTGGAAAGGACATGGAGGATGCAGAACCTCTGCAGAACCCTGAACAGCAGGCCAAAATTCCAACTCAAGCCACTAAGTAGTGCAGAGATCCAGCTGTGTTATTTCACGGTCAGACAAAGCCCAGGATCTCCTTCTACTTTGAGGCCTTGCCTGTATGTCGAAGCTTAGCTTTCTTACCTGTGAGAAGTTTTGCTATGAACAAGCTGAGTATTATTTCCTACAGGGAAATTCATATTTACAGAGAGCAACAGGCAATATATCTTTAAAGTCCCTCCTTCATTTTATACTTTACACATATTTCACTACTAGTAGTAGCTAAACTATAGTTTAAATTTGATTAAAGAATTTTCATCATTTTCCCTTTAAAGATATAGATTGTCATTTACTAACAATATAATTTTTAAATTGTCAAGCAGTATTTGGATATTTTAAATTATCAGATTAAAAAACTCTATCCAGATTAAAAAAACACACATAGGAATTCACCAGATACTGTAAGCCCTTGATGTACTCTATTCTGCCACTATGCCGAGCTTAGCCAAGGCAGTTTATGTGATGGTTTGGCTTTTATAAACTTCATTTCTACATATTTTGCCTCAACTGTCTAGTCTAGATCACAAATCTATTCCATACTGCCTGTGTTAAACCTGCTTTTTCTTTTTATGTAAGTGAACAGTAATGTCAAGTAGAAATAGTTGAGTGTGACGCCCCACCCCCTCCAAAAAAAAAGTCAACCAAGGCCAGGCAGAAGCTTAAAAAGCAACTAACCCCATTTACTATTACATGCCATGGGGCAATTTACCCAAAATTAGTCAGGTGAGTTGGATTTAAAACAATGGTTTGTCTTATTTTTACTCTCTACACACAATAGAAATAAAGGCTTAGGTTGGCTTATTTCCTTTGAGTAGTCACTTTTTTTTTCTTTTTTCTTTTTTGGCAAAATACTCACCCCCATCTCTGATGGAGAATACTGAGGAGGAAGCACTGAGGAAGTATACCTAAGCTAATTTTCAAAAGTTTTCCCTCCCTTACTTAAAAAAAAAATTGCCATTGACAGAGAGTATTGGTAGGAACTTATTGACATGGCCTCGGGAAACTAGTTATAATAGTGAGCATTTGTAATGAGAGGAAAGCCCAACAAGAAGCAGCACAACCTCTAAAGTAGATGAGATTATTTTGATTATAGCTAAAGTCAACTACTGACTCAATAAGATCCAACATTTCTAGCTTTCCTTTCTGATTTGTATGCTCAAGTTCCCTTCCTTGTAATTTCTTCCACTTGTGGAGGTCACAAACCACCAAAGTTAAAACAAAAAGGTTTATATGGCTATCTTCAATTGTCAACTTGACACAGCCTAGAATCACCTGGGAAAAGACAGTCAATGAGGGGCTGTCTACATGGGATGGTCAACCAGCATGTCTCTTGGAGACTGCCATAATTAAGTTAATTAATGGGGTAAGACTCAATCCACTTTGGGTGGCACCATTCCCTAGGCAGAATGGGTCCTAAGCTGAGTTAGTTAGAATAGAGAAATTGGGCTAAGCACAAGCAAGCAGGCAAGCAAGCAAGTGCACATGTATGCATTCATTTTTCTCTGCTCTTGGCTGTGGATGTGACATGACTATCGTTTGAAATTCCTGCTTGACTTCTCTGCAATAATGGACTGTAATCTGGAATTATGAGCTAAAACAAATCCTTTCTCCCACAAATTGCTTTCTGTCTAAATATCTTATCCTAGCAACAAAAAGGAAATGAGGACATATATGTGCAGTTTTACCTGCATGCTTGTTGCGTCTGTGGCTGACTCTTGGCGTAGACGAGCCATTCCCTCGTGGTAGAAAAAGGGCAGCACCTTTGACAGTTAGGAAGCTCTCGCTGATGCTGAGGAAAAAGTGAAGAGAAACACTGTTTATTTAAGGAAAGTAAATAGGATGAAGAGACCCAGTTTAAGATTTCTCTCTCTTCCCTATGCATAGGGTGAAGCATGCCTTTATTCTTAACACTGGAAGGGAGAGGCAGGCATCCGATCTCAATGAGCTCAAGAGTTCTATGCCAATCAGGGCCACACAGTAACAAAATGACAAGGAAATCAAAACAAACAAAACAAAAAACAAACAATTAAAAATCACCCTCCCCCAAACCAACAAACCAAACAAAAAACTTCTAACAAACTCAAGAGGAGAGATTACTCATTGTTCTGGTTGCTCACATATAGTCCTGCCTATTCTAAATAATTTTTCTAAAATAAAACTTAAGGTATTGTATTTAAATTGCACAGCAGCAATTAAGAACAACTTTAAATAAATAAAAGGGAAACGACTCAAACTAGATTGTAAGGGTGTGAGTCATGGCTCTACTGCTATGTGAGCAAACTTACATTTATTCTTCTATAAAATGAGGGTCTATGAGAATCACAGCACTCCCTCCAGTGGTGCCTGGGTTCACACAAGTAAGGGTTTTTTTTTTTTTTTTGTTTCGTTTTTGTTTTGTTTTGTTTTGTTTTGTTTTTTCTTTTTCTTGAGACAGGGTTTCTCTGTGTAGCCCTGGCTGTCTGTCCTGGAACTCACTCTGTAGACCAGGCTGGCCTCAAACTCAGAAATCTGCCTGCCTCTGCCTCCCAAGTGCTGGGATTAAAGGCGTGCACCACCATCGCCTGGCAGAAGTAAGTTCTTAATAATTAGTTATTATTAGTGAGTATCAGTGATAATGTTTCAATAGTGTCCTGATAAAATGTAAAATGTTACTTGTTTTCTTTTTCAAAATTAAATTTTATTTTTAATTTTTGTGGTATTAGGTCCTTGGATCAAACCTAGGGCCTCACATACACTTGGTGTTTACTGCCCAGTAATGCTTCTATATTTATTTATAACAAATCCAGAGTTTGAAAGAAAACACTTTTTTTTTTTTTTTTTGTTTTTCGAGACAGGGTTTCTCTGTGTAGCCCTGGCTGTCCTGGAACTCACCCTGTAGACCAGGCTGGCCTCGAACTCAGAAATATGCCTGTCTCTGCCTCCCAAGTGCTGAGATTAAAGGCATGCGCAACCACTGCCAGGTGAAAACACTTATTTTTAAAACAAACACACACACACACTCACACACACACACACACCCTCATTCTCAAGTGTGAGCTCAAGACTTTATTTTGATTAAATAGAACAGTGGTTACGAAACCTGAAGAGAATAATGTGTGTGGTGGCTAATGGGTGTAGATGGCTACTTGGATAGGACAAATAACTTCTGATGTTTTATAGCACAATGGGATAACTGTGACTGATTACAACTGTGTATATATTTCAAATTAGCTAGAAGACTTTGAAGGTTCCTAATATAAGGAAGTGATAAATGTCTGAGGTGATGAATGACAGTCATCCAGACCATCATTAAACTCTGAATATGGGGGTGGGTGCAGGGTGGAGTGGAGAGATGGCTTATCATTGGTGAAAGGCACTTGTTGCTCTTACTGAGGACCCAGATTCAATTTCCAGTACCAGTTACAGGGGATTCAACAAACATATACATGGTGCATACACAAGTATATAGGCAAAACATTCATACATATAAAGCAAAAATAAATAAATCTACAGAAGTAAAAAATTGTATACAGGTATCAAAATATTACATTTAATCTCATAAATATGCACAGCTTCTGTGTACAAATTAAAAATACAAAACTAAAATTGCACTCTCAGTAAGTTGCACTCCACACACACTGCCCGCAGAGGCAGTGCACTGTACTTCCTGGAGTATATCTCCTGTGTTAACGTCATTTATGTGGGAGGCTAACAACATAGGTAGAGAATGACCATTTAGAACAAAAGATATTCCCCAGCACTTGGGAGGCAGAGGCAGGCGGATTTCTGAGTTCGGGGCCAGCCTGGTCTACAGAGTGAGTTCCAGGACAGCTAGGACTACATAGAGAAACCCTGTCTCGAAAAAAACAAACAAACAAAAAAGAACAGAAGATATTCAAAATTATAATTACAAGTGGATATCCCTCCTCTAAATTCTTAGGCCTCTCCTTACAACTGATCCATAGATTCATCTACACAGCTGTTTGGGACCAATGCTGAACAGTCATATCAGCCTGGGGGTCTTTTTACCTCCCCACAAAGTGTCTCTAATCCATCTGCGAATCCCAGAGGCTGTACTCTCAAACCTACCTTGGACCTGCCCTCTTACCCTCATCATTATGACGGGTCCATAGTTGCCATTTCCTTCTTCTTTTTTTTGGGGGGGGGGGGATGGAGGGTGGAGACAGGGTCTCTCTGTGTTCTTGGCTGTCCTAGAACTCACTCTGTAGGCCAATCCGGCCTTGCCTCAGAGATCCGCTTGCCTCTGCCTCCCAAGTGCTAAGATTAAAGGGATGCACCCCTACTGCTGGATATTTCCTTCTTACACTATTTTTGCTTTGGTTTTTTAAAAAGTGATTTTATTGAGAAATTCACCTTTGCTGATTTAACTGGGTCTTAGCTACCTCCCTAGTTTTCTGAGCTAGGATCTCATGTAGCCATGCTGGCCTTGAACTTGCTATGTAGTCATGGATGAATCTGAATGAATCTTCTTGTCTCCACTTCCCAGATGTTGGGATCAAGGTGTGAGTCATCATATCCAGCCAATAGCTCTTTAAGAGTAAAAGACAGTGTTGTACACTGTAACTACAATTACTTTCCAACCATTTTTCTAGCATTACTATACTGACTTGTACATACAGTCAAAAGCTGTATGGTAAATTTTTTGTTAGAAATTAAAGAGGTTTTGTTTTGTTTCTAAAATAGAATATCGCATCACTCAGGATGGCTTCATGCACCCTATGTAGTTTACAATAATGACTGTTCTTCTCTTTCTCCTGCCTCTACCTCTTCTGTGTTGGTATTATAGACATGTGCTAATACACCTTAGTGTTTATTCTGTAATAAAAACTTTTTTGTTTTTTGTTTTTGTTTTCTGAGACAGGGTTTCTCTAGGTATACCCCTGGCTGTCCTGGAACTCACTCTGTAGACCAGGCTGGCCTCGAACTCAAGAGATCCACCTGCCTCTGCCTCCCAAGTACTGGGATTAAAGGTGTGCGCCCCCATTGCCTGACCCAATAAAAGATTTTTAATACAAGTTGTCTAATAGCTGGGCATGGTGGTGAAAGCCACACATAGGCACATACACAAAATAAATAAATAAATATTTTCTAAACTAGGAAGAATATTCTGAACGCCCACATTTCTGTCACTTTCTAGCTTTTGGTAGTAAGTTTTGTTACTCTCTCAGCAAGTAGCAGCCAGAGTGCTTTAAAAGTATAAAGTGTCCAGATTACAACACTGCTGTGTAAAACTCTGTAAGTGCTTCTTTCCTTCGTATATAAAAATGAAGAGTCAGCCTGCCGCTCGGTCTGTGAGTCCCATAGGACAGCTTGCAGTGAAGCAAGTGGCCTCTGACTTATGCTGCCTGCCTTGTCTTGTCACTATGAACTATCCCTGGGTGCTCTCTTCTGTCTCTTCAGTACTTCAGGGCCCCTTCTCGAGGCATTTGTACTTATTATCCTCACTTGATTCTTCTGAGCTGTTCAGTGTTTAAATCTCAGCTTTACTATCACCACCCCTCTTTTCCTTTATCCCAGTACATCTATCCTGTTGTCCTGTTTTCTTCCTTTCAGGATATTTTCACGAACTAAAACATTCATTCATGTGTGTTACTGATTGTAGTTATTAGCACATAAGTTCCTTGGATGCAAGGACCTAACCTTGCTCAGCATTGTATCCTCAGCACTAGAAACCCTGCCAGAAACACATTAAGTGCTCAAAAGATATGTGATAATAAATGAATTCCTCCTAGTTTATCCCCAGCTATCTGCACAGTTCCATCACTGAGCACATTGGTGCTCCCATCTTTAATTCCAGCTCTTGAGAAGCAGAGGCAGATCTCTGAGGCCAGGTCCTGGTCTACATGTCAAGTTACAGGCCACCAAGGGCTATATCATGAGACCCTGTCTCAAAATAAATGTTATAGAACTCTAAGCATGTGGTAGATTAATGGGTCATAAAATGACATTGTTTAGGGTAAATGAGTAGGCAGGTTGAAATCAGCTTTATAATGCTCAGTTATGGCTCAATCTCACGTCTCAATAAAGTGGTAAAAGATTGATAAAACTTTTGAGGTTGCGACCAGTCAGAGAGACTGGATACATTTTTAAAAAACAAAAAAACCATAATTTATAGATTTCATTTTAAAAACCTGAATGTTGGCTAGGAGAGGCTGCCCTAATTTTGTTTTGTTTTCATTTTTAAATAAAGCACTTCTCTCTTGTGGTCTGTTGCACAAGCCCTGTCTCTTGTTACATCGTGGTGTGCACATGTCACTGTGTTGTGGTCCAGTCTTACTGCCAATACGGGAACAATCTAAGACAAAATGTCTGAGTGACAGGATGAACAGGGTACACCACAGACAGGAAATGAAATTCACACTTCTGCCAACACAGCAACTGTCTGCTTTACTAAATGAGAAAACAAACCAGTTAAATGGTCTACCTACTCACTAGGCAAAATTACCAGCTTTGGCCATGTTGGTTTCCAGTAAACAAAGCAGTTATCTGTGTGTACAAAGGAAGCACTTGCTGAGTGGAGCTTAACAGCTGAGCATACTCCAGCCACTCCTTTTGTGAGACACAGTAGTTTTCTTTGACAAACAGTAGTCTAAACTAACTTCCTGGTTTGGGGAGTTCTGTATTACTGCCCTTTTGTTGCTCATGCTTTAAAGAATATCTATGTGCATTCTTTTCGGTAAGCAGTTAAATGTGCTTTTCAAAATGCATGTAGTGCTTTCACAAGGGTAATGGCAAGGGGAATTATCTTAAGTTAATTCTAAGCTGTTTGTACTCTATAAATTCATGATTAGAAAGATCTGGGGAGCCTGGGGACATAGCTCAGTTTGAAAAGTGCTTGTCTAGCATACACAAAGCTCTGAGTTTTGATCCCAGCACTGCACAGGCTTTGCTGTGGTTACAGTAATACAAATTTGTAAAAACAGATCAGAAATCATACCCCATTGAGCATAAGGGAAACCAGTCTTTCTATTTGGATCATTTGCACAAATATCAATAAACGCACAGCAGATCCAGCTGGGTCAGGCAGAAGACTGTTACTTAAATGTGACAAAGGATCCCCTGAGAGTGGCACTCAATGTATTCTAGATGATACATCTCATCCTCTTTATTCCATGGCCCTAGATACAAGTCCTCAGTGATCACCAAGTGGCATACTGTTGGTAAAAGAGGGAGCATGGTGAGAAGTGGCTGACTACATTTTATTATTCCTGAGTATATTTGTGGTAGTAAAGTAAATCATGCTATCAAAGATGAACAGAAACATAACACAATTTGTGATCATTTAGAATTTCAATGAGCCAAATTAAACACTTTGTATCTGAAAAAAATTATATGTAAATTTATTTTCAAGTACTTCAGTGTGAGGTAAAAAGTGTAGTGATCTTCCCAGAATAGGGAGATAACTAGTTATGTCAATATCAGTGCTTTTCAAACATCTGTTCAAAGGTTCAGCAGATGGAGATGTTTAAAACATCTGTTCTGAGGGGCCAGCCTGGTGCTTTAATGTCAGATAAAGGTGTTTTGCTGCCACCCCAATGACTTCAATTTAATTCAAATACAAAGCCCAAAGGACTTAAAAATCCCTATGCTAAAATAGAAAAATGACAGAGAAAATCTTTCTTGATCTAAAGATGATAAAACAGCGCTTAGAGGACTGTTTTCCTAATGAAGCATGTGACAGTGATGGTGCTCAGTTTTAAGCAGAATGGAGCTGAAGAGCGGCTGCTTCTCTGTCCTAAGATTACTGCTCACCAAGGGAGTGGCATTCCTGGTTACATACAAGAAATGAGTTAGGAGGAATTAACCTGGCTACATGCTAACTGCTAGGCACTAAATACTTCATTGCACCTTTATAACACAGTCTTATATTTTTTGGTTCCAGTTTACTTTTAGGCATTGGAGAAGCTTACAAATATTATATGTCCAAGATCAAACAGCAGTAAGCCTCAGATTCAAGATCTGATGTAAATGTCCCTACTCTGAAAAATTCTTCCGTTACTCTAGTTTTAGGTCAATATAGTAGATAAAATATAGTTTCTTTTCTACAGGGAATTTTTTAAAAAGTATTTTATTTATTTATTGACTGATTTTACATTGGTGTTCTTCCTACGTGTATGTCTGTGTGAGAGTGTCAGATCCCATGGAGCTGCCATGTGGTTGCTGGGAATTGAACCCAGGTCCTTTGGAAGAGCAGCCAGTGCTCTTAATCACTGAGCCATCTCTCAGCCCTCTCTGGAGATTTTTTTGCTTTTTTGTTTTTTTTGAGACAGGGTTTCTCTGTGTAGCTCTGGCTGTCCTGGAACTCACTCTGTAGACCAGGCTGGCCTCGAACTCAGAAATCCACCCACCTCTGCCTCCCAAGTGCTGGGGTTAAAGGCGTGTGCCACCACTGCCCGGCCTCTCTCCAGAGAATTTTAAAAGAGAATTTTAAAGTAGAGTACAGAATGAGAGGGCCGAAGGTAATGTAATGGCAAACATCTGTCTGGGAGGCCAATCTAGTTGGGTTGATAATTAAGAACTGCAAGCTCTGCTGGGAATGATAGTAGCATTTTAGCCGCACAAATAGGGGGAAAGAGCACTGTGTTCTTTGGGCAAACACCCCTTGCCAAACCCTTCAGATCAAAATCACTTCCTAAAGCATGGCATTTGTTAACTGGCAGTTTCTTCTCAGGCAAAGTACATAAAAGAAAAGGTCAACTAAGGGAAGGAAGAAAATACTTAGCTATGCAGATAATGAAACAATCTTTGAGGAATGTGGTCAGGGTGGTCGCCTCTGACCAAGCAAGAATGTTAAGGAAAGAAAACAAAGCAATACACACCTGGCCAAATGACTGAATGTTGGTTGAGCCAGAAATTGTTTTATAATGAAACATATACAGAAAGGAATGGATAATTTATGAGAACATGAATGTTTCAGGGATGGAAAGATGGCTCAGTGGTTAAAACCACTGGCTGCTCTTACAGAGGACTGGGGTTTGGTTCTCTGTACCCAAATAGCATCTTACAACCATTTATAATTCCAGTTCTAGGGGCTCTGGTGCCCTTTCCTGGCCTCCTGAGGCACCAGACATTCATGTGGTACACATACATAAATGCAAGCAAAACACATAAAAATAAAAATAAAAAAAAATTTAAGATTTTTTTTTTAAAGGAAAGAAAAAAGAAAAAGTTAGTTTCAGGAAGTAGATGTAATATTCTTATTTCAAAATTAAATAAAGAAAAAACAAACTTAAATGAAAGGTTATTTTCATATTTTAATGCCAGCCACTTGAATTTGTTTGGTGTTTTTGCCCGGGGCCAAATTTACAGGTAAGTGATTGTGAAATACTGGCTGTACACAATATCACTACACAAAGTTGAACTGCTTGCAACTATGTTAAAGTCAAATACACAGTTCAAGCTACAGGATTTTTATCTTAAAGAATAATAATTATGCAGGGTTGGTGACTTCCACATGTGCACCATAGGATATGCCTCCCCAAACAAACACATAAATCTTTTTTTAAAAAGTTACTTTAAAAAAAGTGTAAGGAATATTCATGTAGAGGAAGCTTTTGCCTACACATTTACACTTTACTTTCCTCTTCTGATAAGCTGTCCTTGCTTGGTACTTTAAGTTTTAGATTCAAGAAAGATGCTAGGGTAGCTGCTGTCAATACTTAAATGAGAAGGAGTTCTTGTCCCTACTAATAGAAGGGCATTTGTAGCTAGAACTTTTAAGTATCAGGCCAGAGGACAAGGGATCACAGAAGTATTAATGTCATTGCTTATTGAAAAAAACATAGCTACATTAAAAGCAGGATAGAAAGAGACATTATACACTTCATGACTGCAAGAAAATCAGAAGTGTATTTTTTTTAAAGATTTATTTATTTATTATATGTAAGTACACTGTAGCTGTTTTCAGACACCCCAGAAGAGGGCATCAAATCTCATTACAGATGGTTGTGAGCCACCATGTGGTTGCTGGGATTTGAACTCAGGACCTTTGGAGGAGCAGTCAGTACTCTTAACCCCTGAGCCATCTCTCCAGCCCAGAAGTGTATTTCTAAGTAAGGAGAAAAATGTAACATTGTATTCCTAAAGGAATCTAGATTACAATGGGAGAAAACAGAAATCCATATTTCATGCATTCCCCATTCCTACCACACAGAGCCTAACACTGGACAATACTGGAATTGGCAAATCATATCTGAAAGCTGGTACCCTGGGATATTAATTCTCAGACACAAATCTATGAATACAAGTAGCAAGGTTAACTCTCTTCTTACCAACAAAAGCACAGTAAACCAACTAACAGAAGATGAGCTCAGGCTCCTAGTTCTTACTGATTGACTGAAACCATGAGGCCATTTTAATTCTAGCTTATTTTCCATCTAGACCAGTGGTTCTCAACCTTCCTAATGCTGCAACCCTTTAATACAGTTCCTTATGTTGTAATGACCCCCAGCCATAACATTATTTTTATACTTCTTAACTATAATTTTGTTCAATCTGTGGGTTGCAAACACTTTGACAAACCTCTATTTCCAAAAATATTTATCTCACAATTCATTTTAGTAGCAAAATTGCAGTTATGAAGTAGCAACAAAAGTAATGTTATGGTTGGGGGTCACCACATGAGGAATTGCGTTAAAGGATTGCTAGGATGGTTGAGAACCACTGAATAGACATTAATTAGGGAAAAGGAGAGACAAAAACTTAAATGTCAGAAAATGCTTCTGAGTTTTGTTCATTTTAAATGTTCATTTATGGATAAGATTTTATTTCACTGTTGCCTCAATAGATAACATACATCATAGGATGTTTGACAGAAACAGTAATTTACTGTTGGTTATATAATTCATCCTCTAATTTAACATATCTGGTTTGATGTTTGCTATTTCTGGCTAACAGCTTTCTTTTCCATTTAATCATTCATTCATTTGGTAGTAGAATCCTGAGTGTTACACGTTAGACCAGTGTTCTACCACAGACATATATTATAAGACTTTTTTTTTTTAATGTATAAAAGTATTTGTGTTTGCACGCATGGCATATGAGTGGAGGTCAAAGGACAACTTTTCTGGAGTCTGTTCTCTTATCCCGTCTTGTCTCTCATTTCTGCTGCTATGCTGCCTACTACAGGCTATCTGGCCTGGGATTTCCAGGAGATTCTTCCATCTCGGCTTCCCATTTCATGATATGAGTGTAGGGATTATGAATGAGCACTTATGTGGGCTCATGTGGCAAATAAGCACTTTCCCCCACTGACCCATCTTCCCGGGCCCTCTTTTTACTTTTATTTTGTGACAGAATCTCAAGGATGCTCACACAGATATTGAGCCCACGCGCTTCTTGCTCCAAACTCCTGAGGAATAGAGATAACAGGCATGTACCATCACACGTGGCTACTATTTGTAAATGTGGACTTGGTAGCCTCCGACTCAGCCCCTCTGAGGGAAGTTGGAATGTGGCTTATGCCTGGCCTGATAGAATCTTTCCTGTGGGCTGAGTCTTAAGCAAGTGAGCCAAAGGAGGCGGTACTGTAGGGTATGGTCATGTTCACTGAGGGGAGTGGCAAATTCCGTACGTACTAGTTTGCTTTTCTTCCATAGCCTTCCTAGAACACCCTTGAGTTTAGCAGTTCTCAGAGTTTGGTTCTTTAGCCCCGACACATCTGCTAACTGTACTCTGACACTGTCCAATAAATACTTGGCCTAAGAGAGGTTAAAATTAATTTCTGAGTTTGCTACATATTCCCAAGTATTAATTGAAGCCAGAGAATCCAATTATTTGTCACAAGCAACACAGCTTATTAGCAATAGAGACAAATTACTAAGCCCCCCATGTTACCTGACACCCAGGATGACACTTAATCTCTTAGATGTTATTATATTAGTATATGTTTCTGTTCTAATAGTTTGAAGCAAGTAACATTTAAAAACATATCTTGGGTGGAGAGATGGCTCAACGGTTAAGACTACTTGCTGCTCTTGCAGAGGAATTTGATGGATAAGCACCTGTAACTCCAGCTTTGGAGCTCTGACATCCTCTCTCGACTCCATGGGCACCCACATACACTTGTATGCACATGTGTACATACACATGTAAATAAAAATAAATCTTTTTTAAAAAGTTAAAATGTAAAAAAGCAATCTACTATAAACAAAACAAAATGTACATCTGAGCAGTCAAGTGTGATGGCATGTGCCTATCATCATAGCCCTTAGGCTGCGGCAAGAGGATACAAGCCAGCATGGCTTACAGAGAAAGGCACTCTCTTAAACAAATAAAGCCAAACCAACCAACTAAACCAACCAACCAAAACTCCAAGCCCTGGATCTAGCCAATTTGTGTACACAGAACAAAGGTGGGATTTGATAGTAAAGTCTTGGAAAAGATTGAGATGGACTCCCATGAGGTAAATACTTTCATATTATCTAAGTTGCTTCTTTTCCAATCAACAACTTTCATATTATCTAAGTTGCTTCTTTTCCCATCAACAAGTTTTTCAGGTATTAAAACTAATTTTAAAAAATACTAAACCCAAAATTTGTTCTGTCTAAAAGAAACCCAGGGACAAAGACAGAGCAGATACTGAAGGAATGGCCAATCAATAATCAGCCCAACTTGAGACCCATCCCAAGGGCAGGCACCAATCCCTGAAACTATTAATGATACTCTGCTATGTTTGCAGACAGGAGCCTAGCATAACTGTCCTCTAAGAGGCTCTAACCAGCAGCTGCCTTAAACAGATGGAGATATCCATAGCCAAACATTACTCGGAAGGAGGTTGGGGACTCTTATGGAAGAATTGTAGGAAGGATTTAGGGCCCTGAAGAGGATAGGAATCCTACAGGAAGACCAACAGAGCCAATTAACCTGGACCTCTGGGAGGTCTCAGAGACTGTGCCACCAACCAAAGAGCAGACATAGGCTGGACCAAGGCCCCCAGCACATATGTAGCAGATATACAGTTCAGCCTCCATTTGGGTCCCCCAACAACTGGAGTGGGAGTAGCCCCTAAAGCTGTAGCCTTACTGTGGAATCTGTTTCCCAACAACATTGCCTTGTCTGGCCTTGGTGAGAGAGGGTGCACCTAATCTGCAGACGGGATGGGGGATACCAGGGAGGAGGCTTTCTCTCAGAGGAGAAGGGAAGGAGGATGGGGGAGGGACTGTAAGTGGGGGACCAGAGAGGGTAGCATTTGGGATGTAAATAAATAAATAAACAAACATAAATTTAAAAAATACTAAAACCAGCCATTAAAAACAAAATGTCACGTGTATAGTAGAGGATTGGAAAGTCGATCATCAATGTGGGGAGAGGCCCTTGGCCCTGTGAAGGTTCTGTAGGGGAATGCCAGGGCCAATAAGTGGGAGAGGGTGGGATGGCAAGCAGGGGGACAGGGGGAAGCAACAGGGGTTTGTTATTGTTGTTGTTGTTTTGAGGGGAACTGGTAAAGGAGAAATCATATGACATGTAAATAAAGAAAATAGCTAATAAAAAAATTTTAAAAATGTCAGCAGTTTATGGTGTCATACACCTTTAATCTCAGTATCAAAGAAGCAGAAGCAGGTGAATCTCTGAGTTTGAGGCAAGCCTGGTATACATATCAGTGTTTCAGGTCAGTTAGGGCTACACAGTGAGACCTTGCCTCAAAACAAAATATAACCAACCAAAACCCCCAAGACACCCCCCCCCATCCCAAACCAACATAAAATGTCAGGAAGACCATGAGGGCCTTTAAATGAAGGCAGGTAAGACTACTATAAGCAGAAAAGTGGATGGCTACCCAGTCCTCGGATTATTTACAGGATTCTAGCAGACTAAGAGTGCTTCTTTCTGTATATTACCAGACCACATACTCTTTTTATCTCTTTACAAAGACTGAAAGCATTCAGCATTTGGCTTATATTTCAAAAGAACTACTGAACATGGAAGACCAGAGTTGGTAGGTACAGGGCAGGGCTTTATATAGTAGCAGGTGGGTCCAATTTATATCTATGTGAAACTAGCATAGATCTAAAGTAATTTGATTTCAGGATTCGAAGAGAATGTATATATTCTTGGATTCCTTCAAATTGCTGCAAAATTGGACTTAGCAGTCTGGCTTCCAAACACTTTCCAGTTTGAGTTAAGACTGAGTCCAGACCTGCCTGTAACAGGCACCCCTGTTGCCTTGCAGTGTCTGCAGCTGCCACACAAGGCTCCATTTCAACCCTGTCTCTAGCATCCAAAACTAATGCTCCTAAACAACATAACCACCACAAAACCCACAGACTGTCCATGAAAGCTGCTGGTTGCAACACAACAGGTCATAGACTTCTGGTGACTGACAGATAGGGAATTTTGTTTTTGAGAAAGTCTTTCTTCAAGAAGAGAAGTTATGCTGGGTGGTGGGGGTGCATGCCTTTAATCCCAGCACTTGGGAGGCAGAACTCTGAGTGTGAGGCTAGCTTGGTCTATAGAGTAAGTCCCAGGATAGCCAGGGCTATACAGGGAAACCCTATCTTGCTGGAAAAACCAGCAAGAAACATGATCAACATAGATAGAAAGTAATTTAAATTAACTGATAGGAATAAACAAACCAATACAAACCAAAAAGAGCAGCACTCATGGCAA